>DWKW01000180.1:0-20158 GCA_018250115.1 Doberes anticus | reverse complement strand
TAGTCCACATGAGTAGCAACGCACCCACATACCCACCCACTTTCGTCCTAGTTGAGGCTTGATGTGGATGTCCACGGGTTGCAGCGACCACTTAACATCTGGTGGCCTGCATGCTCGTTTGCTATTCTATTAACATTAAAAAATACTTTATTTATACATTTATCGTTATCACGACTTAGATAGCCTCTTTGAATATTTTATGACCGCTTAATCACATAAGTAAATGTATGAATTCCTTTGATAGTCGATCCTGTTGCCCTATAATCGTATTAAATTTTGTTCAAATATCGTCTGTGCGTTTATAGGTCAATTTCATTTACACTTAAAGTTGGGTTTTCCATTCTCTTAAAACACTCGTAATTTAAAAATAATATCACGAATCACATATTTACTCGCATTTTTCTTGAAGATTGGACTGAAAGACAGTAACCATTAAGTGGACAACAGTGCTTATATTAGCAGTTTACGAAAATGTAGTTTTCATTAAGTTTTTAGGAAATTATATTTATTTGTAGCAATTTTCGATTAACATTTAGTTAAACTTTTAGCCCTCGGTGTAGTCTTCAAAACTATAAAGGCTATAAAACTTATGTGTATAATTATATTTGTTTCTCTATGTACTTTTTTCTATCAAATATGCATGGCATCCGCCACCACTAAAATCTTGTAATCTCATAAAAGGTTTTAAAACTATGCGGCAAATATAAAAAGATAAAAACATTCATTCAGTATTGCTTGGTAAAACGTTTCTGAAATAGATTATGAATACATGAGCTACAGATCCCTCCAAATTACTAGTTGTTATGTTTTCGAAAAAAATGAGAAAACATCAAATGCCGAGGTTTCATTTATGAAGTGTACTTTTAACTTTCTATGTGTGCCAATTCAAATGAATTAATATTAAAATACAAATTAATAAAATATCATGAAATGTTAATCTTTGCAGGTAAATTAATATAGCGCTTTTTATGGCTGAAATGGCTAAGAGCTTACGACAAATACTTCAGCCTGGCAGCTTATTAGTAGTGCCTCATCACTGGGTCCCGTAACTGTGATAATTTTACACAATGAAAGGTAGTTGGCACATCTCCACGACAAGCTGCGATATTTCACAACGAACGGAATTTAATTTATCAGATATCAAGAGAAAATCTATATTATCGTATGTAAAAAAGGAGCTTACAAATAATTACTTCATTATTTAATTTAATGCAGACTTATAAGCTCATTTAACTGATTATAATTTATGCCAATATGCAGATTTTTATTCAGCGTTTATGACTGAATAGAACTGGGAACTTAATGAATCTACGTATTAAAAAGTCTAGAAATCTCCCGCTTAACTGGCCGGATAATTATTCAGCTCATTTTTTTTCGAAATTTCAAATTTTCGAGATTCGTAAAGAGACCACTCAGCCTATAACATACCAATTAAGTAAATTATTCCAATGATGAAGAAACATCTAGGTATCGTAATCACATTATAATGGATGTAATCAACTAAACTGCTGATTGATGATTGTAGACTTGCTATAACAGTATCTGATATTAACATGTAAGTTATAAAACCAAAAGTGTAACTTTCAAGATACTTGCGGCATACCTATCAAGCCAAGTTTCTATAACTTTGTAGACTGTAGCGCAACTTTTGTCTCTTCTAACCAATGTATACATTTAAAGTAATTTGTGATAGAAATTATGTTATAGTTATCAATACAACACATTAGAATCTTCGTGATTATTTAATTGCAGATTTTTTTTAAATCGCTTATGATATCATGTCATGTAGTTTAAAAAAAATAACAATAATGTAAGAATCGACCTTTATTGTTGTTACATTGCGAGGCTTGCTATTCTGGCCAGAACTAAAACCATTTAGTAAATTAATTAATTGACTTGTAAGTTAATTCTAAATCATTTAATCATTATTTTGTCTATACTAAATAAACGTACGTATTACGCATTTTTGTATAATTTAGCACTGCTAAACATTTTGATGTATGTGTCAAACATACGTTTGACGGTGAAGTTGTAATGTTTTACCGCAGCTCCTATTTCTGCCGTAAAGCACCAGTATGAGAACGACTGTTTCACTTTGAAGGGTGTAGTTAGGCAGGCGACACTGGACGGGACTCATTCTAACGTAGTCCTCACATGTAGCAACCCATCCACACACAACCTCAGGTGTGGATATCCATGGGCTGCAGAGAACACTTAACATCAGGTGGCCTGCATGCTCGTTTGCTGTTATGTTAATCATCATCATCAATCCATTATCGTCCACTGCTGGGTACGGGTGTTCTCTCAGAGATGAGAGAGTATAGGCCATAGTCCACCACGCTGGCCATGTGCAGATTGGCAGACTTCACATGCCTTCGAGAACGTTATGGAGAACTCTCAGGCATGCAGGTTTCCTCACGATGTTTTCCTTCACCGTCAAAGCGAGTGATATTTAATATTACGCACATAATTTCGACAACTTTGAAAAGAATTTTCGAGAAATAGAGGTGCGTGCCGGGATTTGAACTTCAACGTAGCGGGGTCGAGATGCTTCACCACTAGGCTATCATTCACTGTTATGTTAATATATAAAAAATATATATTAGTGTTCAATAGTAAAATTTTTGTGATAGTTTTAATAGAATGGTACCAACACGTAGTAGAGTCGATTAGCATAAATAACAGTAATTTGGGAACTTTCCTATTCAACGATTCACGACAAGGTTGGTCAAGGTTAGTTTGTTAGTCAAGGGTGGACCAAAATCATGTCAAAAACTGTTGTTTTCATAAAAAAACTAATAATGTTTTCAAAAAAAGACCAATGGGTCCCGAAAATAGTTTCTTAAATCTCAATCCCATTTAAACACAACACTTTGTTTAGTTAATTGCGTTATATGTACAGGAATTTTACAAATAATAAAGTAATAACAAATAATAAGTTAATTTGAATTAACAGAAATGTAATAATTCTTAAACAAACTGAAACAAATTATTTATACAAAATTACAGTAGCTCACTGTATTGTAGAGACTTATAGCAATTATGATGATAACACGTTCTTATAATTTGTAAGTACTTCATATTCCTAAAAAAATTTTTAGAAAGGGTCGAGCTTATTAACTTCGTTTAAAGGTAGGCGAAGTTTATAAAGACGCTTCAAAAGAAGTAACTCGAGTTAATTTCAGCAGGAAAAGTGTGAAAACGGCGTCTTCGTCGCCGTTTTACTTAAAAATCTATGTTTGCGGTAAAATCTGCGTACACAGTAAAATTAAATGAGAATGCCGTAACTAGGGATGTTACATATCATCAATCTGTCCCACTGCTAGGTTAGTTTCGCCGGCTGGAGAAGGGAATGACTTAAACCATAGTCTACCACGACGGCGAAGTGAGGGTAAGTGTAAGAATTATGGAAAGCTCTCAGGCAAACGAAAAATTAGGACCTCAACAACATCGGAGTGGAACGGCAATTTCAAACCACTAAGCTATCACTACGTAAAATAATATTATACCTGCGCTATATTTCTTACAGTCTTCCGTCTTGTAAAGAAAGTACGTAATGGGTGCGTGTGTAAAGATCCCTTACAGATGGTAATTAAAAGAGCTCTTCACGGCAACTTCGTCGGCGTTTGACAAAGTCTACGTTCCTTTACAATGGTAAATATATGAAGAAATACATAAGCTTAGGTAGTAGGTTTTATAGGCGCCTTGGGCTCTTAAAAAAATTGCTATCAAAATACTTTACAGGTACATTTTGCGAAAAAAATTTAAATAGTAAATCCATGCATAGTACTGAAACTTTATAATATAGTATATTTCAGTAAAACTATTTTCATTTCTGTAACTAAAAGACTGTAAAAAAGTGATATGTTCTATTACACTAATATAATTCAATTAGTTGTTCTACTTGTATTTTTACACAAAACATATGTGTAGTCAAAGAAAATTAAATCAGGCCTATCAAGTTACTTTACTTTATGACATTGCAATAATCCTTGATCGAATTTTTTGCATTTTGCGTTTTTGAGGTGGCAATTAAACGAGAATCATAGACTTACTCTCCTTGTGCTTCCCATTGCATATTATGATTTTGTGTTACGTTTGCAGGGTAAGCTAGTAAAAAGCGAGCCGCCTGAGAATCTGCGGCAGATGTCCTAACGTCAATCGTCCACCACCGCGTCGCCAGCCGAAGAGATAAATTTCATCTACAATCAGGCACCACCACAGGCAGCAACTATTAGGTTTTCGTTTTCATTCTCTCCATTAAAAAGCAGACTGTGGAACAAACTCCTCTGAGACTTTGACATAAAAAATGAGATGCTTAAAAACAGTACCGAAACAGTGTAGCCTTAGAGGTGTAATAGAAATTGGAACTCACAGGCAAATTGAATAAAAATAAACTATATTGAATAAAATTTTGTGTGAAAAAGCTGACGCCAGACTATGTTTCAATTTTCAAGTTCTTTGTATAAAATTGATCTTATAAAGTGTGACGGCTAGGAATATATGAGATTAATGAATGAGATTTTCTATGAGGAATGTTACAATGATGAAACAATTCTATACGTTACC
This sequence comes from Doberes anticus, assembly GCA_018250115.1. Classification (NCBI taxonomy): domain Eukaryota; kingdom Metazoa; phylum Arthropoda; class Insecta; order Lepidoptera; family Hesperiidae; genus Doberes; species Doberes anticus. The sequence goes on along the minus strand of DWKW01000180.1, from coordinate 15,589 downwards.
CCACCCTACCGAAAAAGCGTGCTGTAACGGCACGATTTCAGATCAAAAAAATTTAATATTTCATGCTGTTGGATTGTGTGAAGTTGGGCTGGACGGTTCGAAAATAATGACTACCATTACTGAAGAACCCTACTTGACAGCTTAATTGAAACCAAAGCTTTACAGATGGTAATTAAAACAGCTCTACATGACACCGTCGAGGGCGTAGTATCGTTTAACTATGTATGTCACCTCTCCGTGTCCTGTAGATTCATTAGACCGTATCGTGAAAAAACAGAAAAAAAACGACCTAATCTGTTGTCGACCTTGAATGTGACATGTTATCCTATAGATGAATACGTAAGAGAAATCTTTGTATCCGTTTTTAAGCATGTTGTGCGCACAGAGGTGTGTGAGATTTTGCATAGTTATTGTTAATGGAAAGGAAGTGCAGAAAACTTAAATTTATAGAAACTATGTGTTCCGAATACATCAAATAAAATAAAACATTCATTTATCACAAATAGTGGTCAGCACAGAGTAGAGATTGTAGCTGAAAAGAATTTAAATATCAGATTGACCGAATGACAGCAGGCCCGAACTTTGTGTGATTTCAAATAGGGAACATTTGAAATCACACGAAAAAAAAGTAGTTTACCACTAAAGTACTTGCCTATTAACTTTACCACTTGATCATAATTCATTAATATAGTCGAGATATTTCAACCAATGGGCGACCACTAGTAAGAATAAGTTTGTTGTGTAATGTCTCTTTATTTATTTCTTGATAATTTTTATTGATATCATGTCAATTTATGTTTTTTTTTAATAAAAAAACTTATAATAGTATTACTGTTTAGGCTTTTTCTGCGGCAATGCTGTTGTGTGCCTATGTGACGGTTGTGGTAAACAGATTCATACACAAACAAGGCGTCTTTAAACTAAGTCCTCAGCAGTATCAACGATTCCTTGATAGATGTTAGGTTAGAGTTGGACCTTACTTGAGGTTTCGTATATTGTAGATCAGTGACCAATTAATTTCCGGACCAGGCCGTTTTCTGTTTATTAAAACTCCCATGCATTCGAAGCCCAAAGTGTGAAAATGTCTATCAAAGCTCTAGTCAATGTATCGTGTTAATTTCTTTTCTTCGTAGGTTCATTACGTCACGTTGTGCGGACAGATTGTAAAAATTCGACCCAGCCAACTAGTTCTGCAGTCCAAGCACAATGACATAGTATTTGGCAGTCGATTCGATGTAATGTTAAATCAGAGTGCCGTCGGCTCAAAACCGACGGTGCTACTTCGTGAGAAGTGTAATAATGATATTCCATGTTTCTAAATAATTTAAAAGTAGATTACTAACATTAAAACTATTACTTTCGTTTGCTTATATGCAGTTTATCTACATTAATAACTTAACTTATCAGTATATATGAATAAATAAAATATAACAGTATCATACATTAAACATGCAATAATATCTACACCGTTCATGCCATATTATGAAGATTATGTGGATGTTAATTATAAGTCAGCAAAATAGGGAAAATTCAATTAGAATCTTTTCAATAGCTCTTGCTGTGAGCACGCACAGACAGAGAGAAAAAAATAAGTGCATAAAAGTTGCTATTTTGACTTTTCTACACGACGGGAAACATAAGCTATAAAACAAAAAGAACTTAACGTTCACATTTGGTTACGCCTTTATTACATACGACATATATAATACCCGCGATTTCGTCAGGGCATATAGAGCTTATAGGTATTTATGATATACAACGTTCATGTGCAGTGCCTATTAATATTCATAATTATATCTCCTACCGTCGAATGAAATGAAGTGCATTAAATCTACCGTTTTTTCGTCGACTTCCGTTGCAGAACTGGTCTTCACGAAAAACCCTTTTATTGTAACGACTATTCCATTCGAAATATTAGTCAAATCAATTTTGAAATCGGATGAGTAGTGTCGGACATTACCTAACACGTCAAAACTTACAAACTTTATCATATTAATATAGATAATGTTTTCGCTCATATTATAAGAAAAACAACTTTATAAGTTAAAAATATATTCATTCCTATAAATATTACATTAAACCATCTTACCACCATAACGGTCTGCTAGTTTCGTTTATTAATTATTTATTATTACTTCGTAATAAGGCATGATTAATAAAATTTTCAACAGATATCTTTGAATTGGCGAGAAGCTCGAGGAGCGCACTAATTGTGGATTTTATTTTATAAACTAGATATCTAAAGCACTAGAGCTTCAATCCAATTCACCAACAAATTACGTAAAGCCTCAAAGTTTCTGAAACCACTGCGTAGTCATATACATATCTATAACTGCTCATCCGTGCCAGTGTAAACGAGTGCAGCCTTCACCGGTACAATGTAACTATGCATCTGTTGCGTTTATGTAGGTATATCAGGCGCGTGTAAGATCAGGGACGTCCACCGCCGCTTGACTGTGCTCTCCTAGTATTCTCGTCAACCAGATGTACCATTAAAGCTTAAAAGCTAAAATGTGCTTTATGTTCTGCATACTACGAATGAAACTCGATTATGATAATTTCGGTCTCCAAAAAAACTACGGAAAATGCATGATTTCATAATAATTTCGGCGAGTTATCCAGTTATAGTTCTTGTAATAAGTATATTAAATGAATGTAAAGCACAGACGACTAGCGAAACAGCGTTTAGTGAGTTGTCATATGAATCATGCAATCGTTGACATTTTCACTTTACAGTGTTGTATTATTAAATCAGTTTTGAGGATTTGCCAAAATCAACACTTATATTGTTTTAAAAAGTTAAGCCAATCTGTGAGGCATTTTGGTACTAAGCGATCGTTTTAAAAAAATATTTACCTCCGACTGAATTTGGAATTGATAAATGTTATGATAGAAATATGTCAACAGTTTGTTGGTTTTGAAAGAATTGTGGACTGAGGGATCCTACATCACCTTTGTGAAGCAGGAGGCGAGATGCGAGTAAAGCCGATTACAAACGGACTACATTCCTTCCGTACAGTATTTCCTCTCTATTGTTGAAGGAACCTACTCAGTGCAGCACAGTATTTGGAATGAAGGCTGCATGGATATAGTTTTCTTCCATATTATACATGTTAGCTAATATTTTATGTTTTATTTAAGTTTTATATAATTCAATAGAAACATGCAAGAATAATTGAATGCATGGTTATGTAGGAAATGTTTGTGAATTTTTACTTGCCTAAATTTTTTAAGTTTAGTAAGATAAGGTCTTACTCTGTGTCAAATTCCTTTCTTTTCTTTCTGATCCCTTGTTTTAGAATTTAGACATTAATGTATTTTTTATTTATTATAAAATAAAAATTACAACAAAATAAGTTTAATATAATACGTATAAGATTGCGACGTTTATTAGAAATTAAAATGCTTTTTACCATAAAAAAGAACGTGTTTACCGATTTTAAAAGCCGTAGATTAAAGTTTCCCGGAACTTTGAAAGCAATGTCGACACCGACATAATTATGATAGTTTTCAAAACAAATTGAATCCTTGCGCTGGTATCATTTCAGTTTTTATATCGGTTTTAATATCAATACCATAATTTGATATCAGACAGAATTAAAATGATACTTAAGCTGACAATTAAACTGATAATCTCCATATAACCAACCATAAAAAGGACACAGCTTACACAGTTAACAGAGTATGGTGATTATAGTGTTGTCAATTTTATAAATTCGCTTAAGTAGGTATACACATATATTATATCTTCTTACTGCATTGAAGTGTACCCACAATGAAGTGAGATTATAATAAGAACTGAAGAATAAAATAGACTCCGTCTTGTTTGTGTATTTGTGTATGATTTGAAAATCTTGATTTTTCAAACATTGTTTTTGATTGGAGGAGTACAGTATCGTTACCTCGGTTTTCAATTGATCCTATTTTACACTAATCTACTACAGTTATATTACTTAATATAAGTTACGTATCAGAAACAAAGAATTTATTAATAATTATATAGAAATCAAAATATAAAATCGATTTAATCTAAATATATGGCAAATATCTAAATAAGTAAATGGCAAATTAAAAGTTTATATTAAATCCGACCGTTTAAAGTGGGTTAAAATCGAGTCCAGAGGAGTCGGTTACAAACAAACAAGCAAACATACAGTTGAAACGAACAAAAGCGTGTTAAAAACGGTTGCAACCTTTTAAATCAATGATTGGTCGAATTAAATTGAGGACACGGTAAGTATGAGAGAGTAAAATACTATGATCTATAACTATAACAGTTAAATACTATGTATAATCTTTACGTCTGCAAAAGTAGAGAAGCCGTATCTTTACATTGAATATTATCGATTACTGATCATTTAATATAATCATTCCTACTTAGTAACGACAAGCCACTGAATCTAAAAAAAAAATATATTTAGTTAATCTAGGTTTTTTTCTGTTTGTACGTTTATTACAGCTTATCTCAGCAACGGCTGAACTAATGTGGTTGCGATTTGCCGTGATGTATTGAAATAAGTTTGAATTAATATACGGTTTATTTTCATCGGTCCAGAAATAAGAAAAAATGCTGGTCGTTAATGATTAATGGCAAGATACAGATCCGTCTGATCTGCATTCTGTGCTTATATGTATATGTACATAAATGTAATTCAGTGACATTCTCAGAGTATTTTTTTCGGTCAAACGTGAGTTATCAAAATATTATTTAAAAAAATATACCTACCTACTATGGGTATCACTTATGTTATTGAGTTACATACTGAAAGGTCCCGAATTTAACTCTCGGTTCCTGCTTCATAGCAATTAATTGTCGTGTATTTATTAAAAAACCTGTGTATAATTTTTTGAATGTCAATGTAGGTCTGCAGACAGAGATTTTTTTTATATAAAAACAATTTGGCTTAATAAGTTTTCTCTTTGTTTATACAAATTGTCAAATTTACATTATTTTATATGCTGAACGACTAAGCTTCGTGTCTGTATTATTCAATCGTTACGAAGGAAATATCGAGAACAGGAGAAATTGCTTTTTAATAAAAAATAAAATGAAATCAGAAAGGCTAATTACACTATTTATTTTGCCATATTTGATAACCAAGTAGAAACATCATATGTAGTTGCCAAGTAGAAACATCTATCAACCGAGACGTCGATGGATTTGTTTTGAAGTGAATTGGGGTTTTTCGAAAACTTTTGGGTCTGGGTCACTGGATGAAACTGAGGTCACTTGGAAAGTGGTATTTCAATTTGACGCATTTTCAATAGCTGTCGAGATTATTGATCGACATTTGATTTTTATGCCAAAGTTTATTGCGGTCCATCAATAATTATGGAACCTATCGTGTTGCCATTATTGTTTAATTTATATTTATTAAATAAAAGGTAATATGCCAATTCATTCATCATCGTCCAGGCCAAACTGCTAAGGCTAGAAATTTTAAATTTCAAGACCGTATTGATCTTATGCTGGTATTTATATCGATTTATTTAGAAGGGATTGATCTAATTTCAAACATTAAGAAGGTGAAAAGGGGCTGCCAAGTTTGTGTCAAATAATAAAAATGAAGACAAATTATTTTAAACATGATATTAATACTCTTCAATAAAATTAGTAGGGTAGGTAATTTTGATTTTCTCATACATGTAACATGTAACATGGCCAGGTATCACTGCAGCCTGTAGACATCCACGTAAAAGGACCTTAAAAAGGACCGAAGTCCCATCTGTTAAAAGTAGTTAAAATGGGCGTGGCATCTGTCAATAAAGCTATACAGTTATTTGAATGTGACAATCTGAGAAAATACGTAATAGAAAATCGTAAAAATAAATCCTATCTTTTTTAATTATTTTACAACATATATTGTAAGGATATGTATAACTTCATGAGGACCCCAACATGGGAGAAACCGCGGAGCACAGCTAGTAATATAATATAATCATGTAACAACTATAATCGAGTAGGTACCTAAATTATAACTAGATTATCTAAAATACACATATTAGGATTCTCCAATTATAATTTTCGATTATTTGTTTAGCGTTTTGATACGCATAGTAAAAACTCAGCTTGATGTTAAATTGAGAGTTTATTTCATCTTAATGTCCAGACTAAACCAGAAAAATAAGAACTCCGCGATTGAAGATGAGGAAATTATCGACGAAAACGTCGTATCCCTGATTAAAATATCAATTCGCCTAAAGTGATGAAGTGAGTTAATGATTTCTAGAAAGAAATAATCTCGAAAAAAAATTATTGAAATTACTGGTAAATAAGTATATTATTCATTCAAAAATAGTGGAATAAATAAAACGTAGAGAATTTCTGATTGGACAGAGTTTATCTATAAAGTTGCGGTATTTGTGTCAGTAAACGCTTGCCATTATAATAATAAATGAAATCCTTGGCTCACTGACAAAACCACGAAAACTTTAGCCCTTGATGCAATGATTTAGTTTGTAAAGCAGGAAGTTTTGAAATAAGAAGCTCTTTTAATGAGGTTAAATCTGGAAGAAATATTATGCACGAATTAAATTAAACATATAAATAAAGACATTAGAATAACGGAAACGGTGTAAATTAAAAATATTGCAGCGAAATTAACAATTAAGTAGTTAGTAGAAAATTATTATTAATATTAGTTAGTATTGTTATTAATATTCGCGCTTTGTTTCTGTTTTGTACCCGTACTCTAAATTGTTGCAACTCAATAAAAATTTTGCTAAACATGTGTGAAATAGTTTACAGGAAGTAAACGTTTTGAAATAATTATTTCAATTTATAATTTAAATTTGAATGCGCTTTAAATAAGCTGCATGAATCAGATAACTGTTTAGTGGGTGTAACTCGCGTCGCAGCTATCGGCCACACAGTAGACCAAAGTTACCACAGGTTAACCGAATTTTACTCCCGTTCCTATAGCACAGAGATAGTTCACATTCAATACTAAAAGCTGTGTAAGTGCTGCAGTAACTAGCGCTTTGGCGCTAGTCAAACTTTTCACAGCTTGTATATAAGTTGTACATAAAATATTAAAGTTATTTCAAATTCATATACTGATTTTTTTTTAAAGTTATCTCACATTTATCAGGAACATACGGTTTTTGTTAATAAGGATATAAGTTTCAAGTTATTAGTTTAATGCGTTTTTAATTCAATTTATTTTATTACTACAATGTTTTAATTTGCGTGGTTAATATGATTGCGGATAAATTTATATTTATTAACATTATTTGAACTACTTAGATTTCGTTAATTGCCTGCCTAGAAAATAAATATTATAGAAATTTTACTGATAGCATGTTACAATAAGGATAGGTACAGATAATGATCGAAAAGAACAATCAAAAATGCTAAACGCTATGAATAAAATACACATAAGCAGCCCTTCAGAACCTAATACTGTGTCAGAAGGGAAAGTTCGCTAACAAGGCTAGTTTAATAAAAATCTTTACGGAAGCATTAAGAGCCCATTGATTTTGTTATTTCTTAAAAAATAGACAGAATTTTACAATACAATTTTATATAATTTAGGTACGTAATATATAAACTGTGTGAAAAAGTTATTTAAATTCAATAACCCTTAATTAAACAAACTAATCATTAAACAAACTACTCAGTTGTTGGATAACTGTGTTGATTTTTTCTTTAAGAATTTTTTATTTCGTACGCTATTTATGGGTTATTAACAAATCAGTGGTTTCTTAAAATATTAATTTTAATGTTAGACAATAAGGGGAGGAAAATTGATACAGATCGAAATACTGTGATAAGCTTGAATAACGCTTGTACCATAAAACCTGAGACACTACTTGACCTCTCTGTAGTATGGGCCCTATTACTCGATACTTCAATTAAAATGTTTGTGCAATTTTTGTCTGATTTGCGACGACAATATCGATGGTGGTAAACTAGTATTTTAAAAAGCAAGTTATGGTTAACCCCCAATTCCTTCAAAGATAAACAGAGTAAATCCTCTTGAAGACTTCACTGAATTCTGAATTTCAATGGAACTTCGTAGGACTAGTTTGAGTCTAAGCCAAATTGTACGGCGCATAAGGCAACGTTAGCTGAGTTTTTTAAAATTTCCAACTCCCTCCCTTTAATTCATTACGTATAATTATCACATAAAAGATAATGCCCAATTTAGTCCAATGCCAGTTAATACCTTTTTCACTTTTATAGGAAACCTTATTTTTCTCTAAATATAGTTAATCCGTTAGCGATATAAATTTCCTTAGGCTAAGAAACACATTAATTGTAGAAAAGAAATAAATTTTCTGTCGCATCAATACTGTAGTAAAGGAAAGATTTTGCTGAAAATACAGTTGTTGTGATTTTTGTTAATGAAAGAATAAGTGGTTCTACTTAAGAAAATATAAAATAATTTTTATGGGGGTATATAATAAACAGCTAGTTTATTGAAACTTGCTCGGAAATATAGAAATAGCTCTTTATTAAAAAAAAAAATGTTTTACAATATTTGGGTTTCTCTGGGGGAACGCATATTTTAGGGGTGATAAATGTGGCCATTTAAGTGTCACATTTAGGAAAATTCGTTTTTATTAGAAAGCGTAACCGTTATACATGTGATAACATCAAGGTGCAAAATTTTTCATTTGTAGTAAAAACATTTTTTTAGGTATATTCTACTTATACAAAGATTGATCATTTTAGTTTGAGCCGACGTAAGAAATCAATACGTATATTTCATAATTGCTCATTCAAAAGGATAAATAAGATAACATTATGTTAATAATAAGTATTAACAGTTGACACAAAGCCATTACCTGAAAAATGTTATGAAATTCACAGATAAATGCTGTTTGAAGCATATTGGCATATTAATTAATTAGTACGAAGATTTAAGTGCAAACTCAAACGGGATGTTTTTATCGGCTTTCGCTATCAATTTTATTAAAAGCCGCCGTCATTATCACCTGAAGCGATCACAACAATTGCATCAGGATGTTATGAATTAAATTGCAAAGTAATAACATTATGCGTTGTTCGAATTAAGTGTTAACCGCAGCCAGAATGACATTTAATTTTAAACTATCGACGGCTAAGAGAAAAACTGATTTTCGTTGGGCCTGTTTGCTCCGGTTAGGTTAGGAGTGTGGGTGCGTAGGCGGGCGTTGCGTGGGGCGGCGGGGCCGGCCTCGCACTTGTCGTCAAGCGAGGCAGAGCCTGTAACGAACTTCTCTCTCAATTTCTGATTACCTGGTACTATTTGGCATTGACTCCAACGAGATATCCGGCGATTTGTCTACCAAATCGGACGTGATTTTTATCACAACATTAAATTCACATTCCACAAGCCGTGCAACTTGTTGTACAGTACTAGCTTACAAAGTTAACGTTTCAATTCATAGATTATTTTTTATCGCATTAAGTCAAAAGTGGTTTGTAATTGATTTAGTATGCGAATAGGTTACTTGAATTTCGTATTCGATATAATAATATTTTGAATACAGTACATAATAAGACATTTACAAATTTAAAAAAATATCTAAAATACATTAATTATTAAAGATTATAAAAGATTAAAGAGAAATTTAAAAAGTTACTTACAGCGAATTGGAAGTATTTTTTTAACATAATTATATTTAAAAAATATCTATTAAAAATGTATTCGAATTTTAAAACCAAGCTCACTTTTCTCAAAGTTTTCGCACAAAAACTTGCTCTTAAAAATTTAATAACGAACTAATATACTTAAAATTCTAATATTTTAAATAATTTATACGACAGTTGTATGATTCACATTTGTTGTCGTAGAAACGAGCCGAGTCTGTAATTTTACGTAACATCCGGGATTGCGCCCAAGCGCCCAGTTACAGCAGTATTGTTCAGTCATTTAATCATTTATAAAAATAATAAGCACAAGAACTATGCTTCAAATAAATTACACAATGCTGTGAGCGACCATACAACCAACAATTAAATTCTATCCTCATTAAACCGCTTTCAATGATCATGAAGTGGTTACAAATTGAAAGAGAGAGTTGGGACACCAAAACCCGCTTTCCCACATTCCAGCAATAAAAGGGAAAACTGCCGTAATAGCGCTCGGAGACGATAAGGACGAACATAAGAATTTTTGGTAAGTGTGAGCGCACCAGGGAGAGCAATGTAAGAGCGACTTACCTCCTAACGGTCCTAGTAGCCTGGTAACTCGTTACAGAACGCGTAATGTGCCCGAGGGGTACGACTAGCGCAGCGAGCGAGCAGTTGCGGCGGCACGTCGACGCGGACTGCAATTGCGATGCATTTTACGAAGGGGGTGGTGCACTGTGTGCAAGCGAGACTGCAGCGCCCGCCCATTCGCCTCGTGCCTCACTTTCCCGCCCTACTGTTCTTGAAAACTTGCTACACTTAACAGGTGGTGCGATTTGTAATTATACACCTCAATTAGCACTCTATTATCTCTTGCTTGTTTTAATCTAAACTATTGTTCTTTACAGGAAACTAACGTATAAGATACATTAGTGAGTAAAACTTGATTATTATTATATTCAGCCTCGTGCAAAACTTTTTATTATCCTTATTTTTACTTTAACTTATTAGGGTTCGATCGGATCGTAAGCTGAAATAAAAATGAAGTCCTCAAATATGTTTAACAAATCTGACGTCGCGGCGCCGCCTCCAGGCGGTCGCCAGGGTGACCGCCCGTCGGTACTCATTCCACCTGAGACACGTGGAAGTGTCTTTTGTTATCTCTTCTTTGGTTATTTATATCAATACACTCATTATAAGTATTTTTGAAGTAAGATCAATCTTTTACATCCTTGTAGTCGACTATGTTATTAATACGTGCTACGAATATTTCATACTTTTAAAGTTTTATGAACGTTTGAAAAGTAAAAAAACTGGAGTGGAAATAATCCATAGTGAGAATAACACTTGCATTCTATATCGTATTTAATTATTTTGAAAAAAAATGGAATTAAATGAATTACAAAAAAAAGACTTTTTTTACTCGAAGGTATGGATCCAATCTAGATTGGAGATCCATACCTACCATAAGCCTAGGCTTATCGGCAGAATATTTTTAGGAAATAATCAATAAAGGAATGTGAAATTGTACAAGTGAGTGAGAGAGAGCACCAGTTAAGTAATCAAAAAGTGAAATTTTATAGAAGATACTTGTACATACATGGTAAAACAGAGATCTTCATTTCAGTAGGAATAGATTATCAATGTATGTATGATTTTACGATATGTCAAGAGCTACAAAGAAAGGTTTCTGTCTCAGTACAATCTGCACCCTAACTAATACTATACTAACTATACAACAATGCTCACACTGGTGCTTTACGACCGCAAGACATAGGTGCAGCAGAATCGTAAACGAACCTTTGCTCTAAGTTGTCGTTGAATATTGCAGCGAAACTTGAATGTGTTACTAGGCGTTTATTTAATAAAATAGCACATAAAGAAAAAGTTTTTCCCATGTATTTGTATTGTTAGGAAAGTATAAGCAGAACTTCTGATATAAGTGTATTATTTGTGTGTGGAGCAAAGTGCAGAAACAAATAAGTTGTAACTTTACCTTCAAGTTTATGGTCACTCACACCTACGATCCAGTGCTTACGGTAATATTTTTCCTCTTAGTTACACATTTTCGTAGCCTTGGGAAGAGTTTTCTCCGATAATACCGACAGTGTGATTTTTATCAGAATGATATTTTGCAACAATAATTCTAACCTATTTCTGTGCAACTTAATGGATGAGAACTCAGGCTCGACAAAGTATTTTTTATTGAACAGTAATATTATGAAGACGATGTCTTATACATTTTCTTCCATTCGTTTTGCTGCGTAATTTTTGCCAGTAGTAACAATAACATTATACCTTAAAGTACAATAAAACAACATAGTTATTTAATTTTACACAAACTGATGACACTATTTTATTTAACTACATCTTTATACTGTACCATAAAAATAATAAAAATTTGTTAACTTCTCCAAAAACTCCCATTTTAAAAGCTTGGAGGAAATGGGAGATAACAATTTACTAATATTGTACTGTTAGTCCTCGTAGGTAGGTAGGTAGGTAGTAGTAGGTAGTACTTCTTAGGATCTATAGAAAATAATTAAAGTTATAAAAAAAAGTCAAATGAAATAGTAAAAATAGCATAAGTCACGTGTTACCCTCGAAACACCCAGTAAATAGTGACTTGTCTTGGTCCAAATCTCTTGTATAGACAGAGCATTTTTGTTTTGCAGTTACATTGTTTTTTACTTAAGGTCCGTCTCAAACGCTATCTGTGTACGAAATGCAAATATCTTCTATTGTAATTTAAGAACTTCTTTTTTTAATAAGAAGTGATGAAAAAGATTTTTATTATCACCTACTACAAATAAATAGATATGTACTCGTATAACTTACAATAGATAGCTTTTTATGAAAATTAAAGGTAATATTATATTATTATTATAAACTTCAAATCCGACTCGCTTATGAACACTTCATGATGATGCCTATGTATTTTCTCTGAACACATTAACTGTTTAATGCATTTAGGCTATCAATTAAAATACGCCGGCAACAAGGTGTTACAATTCGCGTATGGCAATTCGGTCATTTGGCATTAGTTGTATGTAAACTAGTTCCCTGAAAAATATTAAAACTTGAATAAATAAGTAAAATAAAATTCTTGTGATCGTTCTCTAATGGTATGAGTATCTAAACAAGAAACTTCATATTTGGCAAAACAGCTGATTTTATTGATTAAATTGAATCTATTTATTGTTTCTTGCTAATTAAATTCAATTAACTCATGTTTTATAAAACAAAAGTAGTATATTTTTTATTGATTGAAAATATTGAATTTTTAAACCTCTTCTACTTCACTGTGACGTAAGCTACCGGATACACATAACGACGCTGATAATACTCAATTGTAAATAGATTTTAGTAGGTTTAGTAGTAGGGTTTGAAAATCAAAAGCAAAATTAAATTCAAAGGATGTAAACACGTTAATCACAGTTATCTTATTTTCAGTGTTCAATTCAATGACATGTCCTGTATCCTATATTAAAGGGTCCTGTATTGTATTGTAAATAAAAATAATATTCTCTACGCAACAAAATATTCCACAAATAAAGTTTGTACAGAAATAAGGCTCGCCGATAGGATTTAGTGAAGCATATAAAATAATATAATACATTGGCCCAATACAGATTTAGTAAATCAGTTTTATTAGGTACACATATAGGAATGCTAGTAGAAAATGTAGTGCTCGAAAAAACAAAAATGTGTTATTAATTTTTTCTAACTACGGAAGAATGAATGTGAGCCGGTTGCTTTTTTCATGTGTTTCTTATGTTAGGTACCTTGCTATGTAATTTTAGAATCTCCAAGCATTACTGCGAACTTAAGTCCAGTGTTGCAATGAAACTTTAACTAACGTAAGGTTATTTTTGGGTTTGATTGACTGAGCTTAAACGAATAGGTATTTTAAGCGGGAAAAGCCATAAGACCAGTTACGGGCAATAGGGTTCAAATTTATTAACATGACCATTAAATCAATGTCACGATAGTTCATTAGAGAAGCTATATCTTTCTAAATTTGAAAAGGCGTAGGCACAAAGACTTTCTTGTTGTATGTGTAATTTAAACAGTCGAGGTAAATTTAATATCAAGACTAACGTTCAATCTTACTCCTTCTTATAAAAATTTCAATACTTTCGACTTATATTATGAAATTACTGAAGTTATTTGGTCGGCAAAGAGCTTAGCTCATATTCTTGTCGTCAAACGTAATTGTGTGCGGCAGAATGGCAAAGTAAATATAGCACAGCATATTTCATATGTGCTGCCTCTCATACTTACGACGTGGGTACCTACTTCGTTACCATAAAGTGAATCGACGGTGCGTAAACCATCGATATCCAGGGAAATAAACTTACTTATACAAAGTGAGCTGGTCTGTTGGGAGAACTTTGTGCCAGTTGAATTATTTTAAATGCATTGCATAAATTTCTTTTAACTTACTACGAAAATCCTAGTTTTTAACTAACCAATTAATGCGAATGTGGTTTCATTTTTGCCGACTTCAAAAAGGAAGAGGTATAAAATTCGAACGAGCACCAATAAATGTGAGAACTGCTGTATTTCGGTTTAAAGGGTTGTAGTTAGACAGAAGACACTGGACAGGAGGCATTCCAACTTAGTCCTCCGGAGTAGCAACGCATCCACATACAACCTCAGGTAGGACTTCCCTCCTAGTTGAGGATTGACGTGGATGTCCATGGGCTGCAGCGACCACTTAACATAAGGTGGCCTGCATGCTCGTTTGCTATTCCGTTTGAATAATAAAAAATAATAATAACGACGACCCATATGGCGCCGTGGTCAACGCGCGGACTACCGGTCGTAGGGTACTGGGTTCGATTCCCAGCGGTGCAGAAATTTGAATGATGAATTTAGATTTCTGTACCTGGTCTGGACGTTTGTGTGTTTGTTTATGTGTGCGTCCATGGCACCCACGACACAGGTTAAATCCTACTGTGGGGTTGTGAGTGTGAGACGTTATTTATTATTATTTTATGTAAATTCGTATTGATCCCTGAATGTTTCCTAGAAAATGTCAAACGCACAATTCTCCCTTCTGCGTTCCCCAACTGGCTTGAATAGACGTCTTTACGATTTTGATTTCAGACGCCACATTGAGATAGACATATTATGCAAAGTGTCAGCCACTCATACCTTATCTGTGCTTCAGAGTGTCAGAAAAGAATTGAATTATCAGCACGAAGTAAAATTATAATAAGATGGTGCCTGTATCGTTTACTTATAAAATCCATTATTTTCCCACTGCTGGGCACGGGCCTTCTCTCAGAAATGAGAGTGTTTAGTCCACAGTCCACCACGTTGGCCTAGTGCGGATTGGCGAACTTTACGTTCCTTTGAGAACATTTTAGAGAACTCTCAAGCATACAAGTTTCCTTACAATGTTTTCCTTTACCCTTATAGAAAGCGATAATTAATTTATAGTACTCACATAATTTAGAGACAATTTTAAATAACAGTTTCGAAATTTATAGGTAATTGTCGGGATTTGAACCCCGACCCATCACTTCCTTCACAGTATTCATATACGAGTATAATACTCAGTCTTTGAAATCTGTCTGAACCTTTAAAGGCTTTATCTCAGAAGTAACACGCATAAAATGTTCGTCTTTGTAATTCAATTGGGTTTAAAAAATATATATATTAATAATTAAACGTAATGTATTTAACACTTAAGTAACTATAAAACAAATGATGAGTCACAAATGATAATTTAACGAGTACATACAAAAATGTTTATGTAAGCAATGTGACATGCAAACAACAGATAATACAGACGATTAGGATGTTGTACAGATGATTACACACGATGCCAGTTCGTGTTAAATAGGACTCTGGTGATACGGTGGGTACAAAGTACTACGACTCTGTTGATACGGTGGGTACAAAGTACTACGACTCTGGTGATACGGTGGGTACAAAGTACTACGACTCTGGTGATACGGTGGGTACAAAGTACTACGACTCTGTTGATACGGTGGGTACAAAGTACTACGACTCTGGTGA
>DWKW01000179.1:0-20182 GCA_018250115.1 Doberes anticus | reverse complement strand
TGTCTACTAACGCATGCACAGTAAAAACGACTGAATTATATACTTACTTAACGTATTTCATAATGTTGGTTGTAATAAATATAATGTTAGAAACATTAACGATTATTAATTTAGACTGCCGACAAATGATCTCTTACCAACAATTGTTCAGTAAAATGATATGAAAAAATATATTTATTCGTGAAAATGCATAGAATATACCTACAACTAAACTAATATACTAATAGCGATAAAAAAAAAATTAAATAGTAAATTCTCAATTCGATACGTACGAAGGTTTATGACTACAAAGATATCTTTAGCGCTTTTGAACCGGTTTCTATTATACCGCGTTAATCTTCGTAGTTAGTCATTTGTTCGAAAGGTATGATTCCGAAATGGTTCCGTATAAATATGACCAAGTTTGGATATATTGATCCAGTAACTCTGGCATTTTTTAATCTATATAATAACTTTTAAAGAATATTGTAAAGGGTTCGAATTAAATAAGATAGCGGATGTATGAAATTAACGAAAGTATTTCAGTTTTATATAAATGGGTGTACGTGCGTACAAGATGGAGCTATAAAGGTGTAAGATATTCGAAGTTTGAAAAAACTCATTAACATTTGACGACGATATAAAATACTTTTTTCATAGAGATACAATATTATTAATGTTAAATTTGTAACGTGACATTTTATATTCTTATATCTTAAAACAAACTAACGACCGAAAATTAACTATCTATAAAATTAGACTTATTAATTTATGAGACTGAAGAAGTCTTGTATGTAGACTACATACAATGTTATTGTTGCCATGTTGTTATTGTCATGTTATTAAATTAAAGACTCGTTAATGAACGTGTCAAGCACTTTTACGTTTGACGAAAAAAATATTGTGATGTCTTTCTCGCTGTAGAACCAAATACAGCTTGATCTTTGTAAATTATCGTTATTAGAGTTCGGTATGAACTGGTCACGTGTTAAGCGTAACTTTGTAGCCGTAAACAAGCTCGCGTCAGCACGTCAACCCCAAGATAAGTTTATTCAATGCATTAATTAGTGATTTGCGTTTATGCTTTTTCCTCTTCACAATATTATTTGATTTGATCACCTGTGTGCCACAGTGGACTGGATCCAAACTATTTGTTCCGGTATCTAGTGTCATTATTTTTACATCACGCTTCTAATAAGATAAAGCTATGTGCGACAAGAAGAACTGAGCGAATGAAATCCATTAGTGTTTCGTGTTAACGTAGGAACGAAAAACGATAATCATTCATAATTACAGATTTTGCTTAAATTTCCTATTGGTTATCGCAGCATCAAAAACAAACGTTCTATGGAAATTATAGCAAATTTCATTCATTGGTAACGGTAAAACATTCATTTCAAATATTCAAGAGACAGCCTAAACGCTTCAAGACGCGGTGAACATCATTTTAAATCGCAATGCATAGCGGCATTGTATTTAATGACATTCGCAGCATCACATCAAGAATAATGTATTAATTTATCACAATTCCGAAATTGTTCTTATTGTAGAAAAATAACATAACGTATTACAAAGCGATATGCTTGAATGAATATTTTGAATTGTAATTAATATAATATATAAGATTATCGCGTAAAACTAAATTGACGATGGAAAAGTTTATCCGATCTTACATTTACTTATAAGGTATGAAAAATAGTATATTCTTTAGCACGTGTTGAACAATTGTTACGTCATTAAGAGCACGTTGGTTCAAGGTAAAATCTGTAGGTACTTAGTAGTAAGCGGCCTCATTTTGTCCTTGGCGATAGAAGCGAAGGGAACTTTCGCTTTCTTTACCGTCCAAACAGATTTTTGTCAGGCTTCTCTTAATTACGTTTCATTGAAAAAACTTCGAAGCATTTTATATAAGGTTGGCAAAGAGAAAGTTGGCAAAAAGGTACAGCTTCAAAAAATAATTTTTATGAACAAAAAAAGACCTCCCCTATATTAGGACCGAGTAATTTACTGGAGATGTATTAACAAAATAAATTCAGTCAGTAATTATTGTACATAGAAGCAATTATGCATATTAGACATTCGTTTGGTTAGTGGTTAAGGTTAGTAATATTAGTTTAAACCATCTGTCCCTGTAAGCGTTAAAATAGTTGCACCAAGTTAGTATAGTTAAACTTCTTTCGGCATTGAATTTGAGCACTTTTAGCAGTAAATGGCAATAACGTTTGCCTATAACGTGAACCAGCAAACGAAAGTATGACTGGGTCGTTAATTAATTACACTAGCGCTAAATAAGATGCCGAAATTTCAAAAGTCGATGATGATGCGGTGATGAAATGCAAACCTGCAAGGGGCTGATGATCTGAGCCTGGGGCTGCTGACTGAGCACCGGCTGCGCCACTTGCACGCACTGCGCTTGCACCGGCACCGCTTGCGCGCCGGCCACCTTTGCCGCAGTCACCTTGCCGCTGCTTATCACCTGAGGACGCGGGAACCGCGAAGGTCCGTCCAAAACCTCATCTAGCTTCGGTCACGCTTCAGTTGAATATTTAGTCAACTGCTACTATCCAGGACCATCCCCAGTTAATAACTCATGGAATACTAAACAAGATATGTGTTTGTTAAATAGAATTTAATCCCAAGAATAAACCTTATTTAGACTATTCATAATTTGTTAACTGCTAAGTGATAGTCCAGTGGTTAAGAATGTCGGCCTTCCGTTCTAGTGGGCGGGGGTTCCAATTCCTGGATCACAGTTATTTTTCTATATCATGTGCGTATTGCAAATTAATTTTCGCTTTCTTCAATGGCAGGATAACATTGTGAGGAAATTTGCATGCCTTAGAGTTCTCCGTAATGTTTTTAAAGGTATGTGAAGTCAATCAATCCACACTCGACCAGCGCGGTGGACTACAGCATGAACACTCTCATCTATGAAATAAGACCCGTGCCCGGAAGAGGGACAGTAATAGGTTGATAATTAATTGCTGTATTTAACTTTCAGTTTATTAAGTTGCAGTTTCTATTTTATATTTCGAAACGAAGTTTTCCATGAGGTATTAATTTGTATTACGGGGACTTGAAGCTGTTTTTAAATGTCAGACGATTTTAACGTACGTAGCGGACCGTTATTAGATAGAATTGGATTGTTTCAGACCACAGCGAACCGAGATTGTATGATGATGTGAAATGAGCCTAAAACTACACTTGGTACAATAGTTGTGCATTTCGACGATATGATATCGTCGGCAATCCGTGGATGACTTGTTCCTCAGCTATGTTGTTATCGGTTAACGAAAAATTGGAAATGTCGTTCGAATTGAAATATCGATTTCCGTATTCATTCCCAAATTGCCCGTTGGAGTATGGGGCACGTTTAATGCCGTGTATAATGAGGAGAATACATAATTCAAGTTCTGTGTTGTTGAGTCTATAAAGAAATCACCACATTTAACAAAGTCAAATTGAATTATTCATCATACACAATTTCCATTTTCGTATATGGTAAAATAAAAAATTGATATGGTGAAGTCGCATTCAGATCCTGATAAGCGGAGGGTTCATATTAAAACGTTACTATAAATAAAATAAAATAAAATAAACTTTAGCGGATCTCCGTTCTACAAGGCTCGGGGGCACGGACGAGAGAGTGCACTTGAGTTTGCTCGTACTTGTCCACATATATATCCCCTGTGACTGTATCCGAAGAAGGACTAACCGAAATTTCAAGCCCTAGTGCGGTGGGCTAATGTAGATGTCTGACCTTACGCAGACTGAGCTTTGTCTGATATCTACACGCAGGCTGTACGAGGATATGTGGTTGCTTTTGCGCTGAACTGGAGCGACAGCGTAAATTGGCCGGCATTCCGATTAGTCTAGGGGACTATAAAAGTTATGTCTTGAAGGACAGACAGCTGTTGGAAGAACATGAGTCGAGTATCCAATCTATTTATCAGATCGTATACACGTAATAAGTTATTAGAAAATAACTTATTACTTACACGTAATAAGCATTGATCGATGCACTAACGCTGAACAAAATTTACGAGATTAAGAGAGAGAGAGATTTATGTCTTTGACATACATATATTCGTATTCTGAACAGCTAGTGCATATTATCACTATGATTAGTCCTCGACTAATTTGATTGCTATGGGATTAAATTGCAACAGTAATGAGTGCCATACCATAGTAAAGCATAGGAATGGAATAATGAATAGCCGTTTGCTTTTTACTCGGTTTTTCTCGAAAGACGTCGAGCAAAATGTTTGGTTGCACACTTTTTTTTAAAAAGGGCAACCGCATTACAAAAATGTTTGTACCTCGATATATAAACATCAAATAGTAACAATAGTTACTTAAAAATTGGCGATAACAAAATAGTCAATTATGTTATCGATAAAAGAATATTTTGTAATCTTGCTTTTATTAATCAAAGTAACAGAAAAATGTCTCACTTTACATTCTTATAGGCATAACGATTAAATTGGTTTATAAGTGTTGGAGAACGGACGAATAAATAAGTGAGCGATTTGCTGTTTTCCGTTATAGTGATGTGTCCTCTTAGTTTCGTCCAATCCTGACCAAGTTCATATGACGTCGAATTATCAATAAAAAAGGGTACCAATAAACAAGTTTCGTAAATGCCGGAGATTTTGTACTTATCGCGAATATTCAATGTTTCTTCTTTCAGCGAAGTTCTTCTTCAGATGATGATATTTAAACAAATAGAAGCACCTTGGAATTATACACTTTCGAATGAAAATACATACGTGCAGAAATACGTATAGTATTGAGAACTACCGCTATTTTTAGAAGTCGATTAATTATCTAAATGCATGCGCTGTTAAAACATTACAACCGAAATGACATAAATTACATTCATTTCTACGTACATTTTTTAAACGTGATTAATTAAGGTACCTTGTGCATTTCTTGAGGTTTCTGTTGCTGCGTGAGAGCAGAGCCAGCTTGCGAGTGACCGGGCAGGATATTGGGCTGCGAGTTGATCACGCCCAGTGGGCTGAACACGAACGTCTGGTTCTGCGTTGTAGGGATCGCAGGAATGGTCGTGTACCCCGGGAACGACGCTGTACCCACGAAAATGACGCTCAAGTACATTTACCGTACGATCATGCTTGAAAACACACTACACTAACTACTTAACTATCAACATACAAACCATACATATATTTTTCTTGCATATACATAAACATTTTCAAAGCGTAAGCAGTAGGTATATCATTGAATAGGCACGAATTAAAAGTACAGTATCTCTGTAGAAAATTGCTGAGTTGAGAGGGAAAGCTAAAGTAACATGGAAGTAAAAAAAATATTGACAACGCTGAGTCAATATCGGGTGCAACGATATTGAACGATTTGTGGGAAATCGTCGGTCGGCGGCATATTGTCCCTTTCTATAGACTTTACAGAACGTCGCTATAGTTATCGACTTCAAACATGTTATTATTCACTTGATGGTAATTATTTTAATAGCAACGCCTCGAATAATATATGTGTTAATTAGTACGTATATCGCAGTAAAATGTTCTATCAGTATTCGAGCCACACACGCATAAAGGTTGACAGAATTGTAAATGAATTTAAACACATCCAACTTGTAAATAATAGATCCCGGTGGCGAGCGGCAGTAAGGTTCATATACAGCCGTTGTAAAAATTAAGAAAAAGAAATGTAATTACACATTTTAATTTATGGCAGATCTACATGGCATCGTCAATTGATTAGTATTGTTGGTCAAACAATAGGTCTAATATGAAGGTGACCAGACAGAGGTGACAGATATGACGACAGAAATTTAATTGTAGGTCCAGTTCTTGTTCTTAACCAGTTTAGATGACAAGATCCTAATGAGATGCCGATTAACTTTTAGGATCACATCAGAAAAAGCTTAGGATTGTTAGTTTTGCAAAAATAAACGTTAAATACACGTTTTTTGAAAAGTCACTTATACTGTGTAGCTAAAGGTAGATCTCAATGATTTGTAGTTGCGTGAAAAGCGCAAATAAAATAAGCCGGTCGAAAGCTTGCCGGAGCCAATAGAAAAGACAGATTTAACTTTTTTTGGTGTTTGTGATCGAAACATAAAATTTGTTGTTTGTAAAAATTCGATGACATTTATGAAAACAGTTGGACAACGTCATTTCGAAACCATTATTTCAAGCTATCGCGATTATTAGACGATATATTATACATATGTAGATATAAATTATACAAGATACATATTTTCTAAGTAGGCCCATGATACTAAATAAGAATACTAGTTTGTATTTGATAAAAAAGTGCGGCCATCCTATATAGGTTATATTTTATAATGAAAGCTACAATGGCTCTGACAAGCAAGTCAAACTTGAGAAGCGGTCCGGCATCAACCATTCACTAACGCCTGTGATGAATGCGTCTGAGATAAAGCATAAAAATAAACCAAATAGTATTGCCAATCCAATAATTTACAGACCAAGACACGAGAAAAAAAAACATTTGAAATACACACAAATTAACATTCACATAACCAATTATTTGACTCGTAATATACAGATAACTAATTCATTTGTATTACTTTGTAAACCTTGATCCGGGTAAGTGAGACCTGTAAAATTTACTACAAACCTCAATAGTGTAGAAGTTCTTATTTCGATTAAGTGTATGGACAAATGGGTTTAATGGGAATAGCATTATGTAATGTAAGTTATTATGACTGACATATTATATTAGAAACATGGAGAGGTGCGAATGTGTGAAATATAGCATTTTCGGTGTAATAAGATGCAGTGTAATATTTTTTATGTATATTATGTGATTAAAATGTGTAAGCATTAAGCCATAATTAACGTTTTTAAATTTCACTAAAACAATAATTTTTGCATTATAAAAATTTCAGAAAACCTTGGTATATTTTTGTATTGTCAGTTGCTAAAAATACTTGTTTTTTCATTATTGTTGGTTAGGTTTATTTCACGTTGTGTAGGCGATGTTTTACGAGTCACAAACTTACCAGGTTGACCCTGTAGGACTTGCGCCTTACCCTGCGTGGTAAGCATGTGGGGTGTGAGCTGACCGCCTTGGAACGGCTTGCTCGCCGCTATCACCTAAGACAATTTTAGTCACTCATTACTTTCTTCAGGAATTCAGGTTTTACTAGGTTTACAATCCGATCCCTTTTCTTAGAAGTTCAGTATTTTATTTCCTATGTTACTTTCCTAAGATTTTCCTAAGACTATTAAGTACTGCACCGTGAGGTCGCGGTAATTTTTATAATTCGCAAAAACACGTAAGTAAAACGAAGACTACGTAAAAGTGTAACATGAAATAGGCACTACACATTGAAAATGTTGGCGAGTGTACTGACTTGTATCTGCTGCGACGGATGGAGCGCGATGTTGCTAGGCATGAGCAGCGGACCCTGAGGGTTGTACAGCTGCTGCAGATACGTGTTGTTCTGGATCGGCTGCTGGATAACTTGCACGCGCCCGTGGCCCCAGTCCGCACTACGAACACACAAACTCAACTATTACTCACATTCCTTAATCTGGACTACCTTACCCCTGGTATTTTATCCCCTTTATTTGCGGACCCTACATAGTATTACAAAGGTATAAAACAAATCGCATCCTGCCTGATCGTACTTGCGTGTGACGTGAAGTTTTTTTTTTTATTATAAAAATTCAAATTATTTACACGAGTAAAGAGTGTGGCCAGTAGGTACAAGGGACCCGAGCAGATTAACTAGATGCGAGGGACCTTTGATCATATGAAGACGGTTGAGCTGATTAACATTCAGAGGGTACACCACTGCAATTTAGGGTGCATGGACAAGGCGTGACAACCACCCGCTTAAGTGACATCTTACAAGCTAAAAGCTATAGCTTTTATACTAGAATTGAAGAACAGTGTTCTATTTTAGACAACGCGTGATTGAGTATCAGAGAATAAGAGAAGTAAAAAACATTTCTTTTTGTAACGATTAATGATAGGAAAAATATTTCGATGTCTGAATCTCGATGGACCGAATACGTCTAAAATTTAGGCAAGCTTAATAAATATATATTTTTACAATTTTATAAAAATATTTTTGTAATATTTATTATTATTAAAGCTGTATTTAGACAATAATTATTAAAAAAAAGAGAAATATCAAACAAAATACCTGAGCTGCGGAGGGTGTTGCGTGTTCGGTGGCAAGGTTTGCAATGAGGGCATGGTGTTGAGGCCCGAGCCCGCCTGCTGCTGGATGCCGCCCGCCGTCGCCTGCTGCTGCACCTGGAGTAACAAGCCCGATGTATCCCTCTCCTGATATTACCACTTTACAATTCTAATCCTCTTCATTCGAGGTCACCTCGTGTTTTGCAACATTAAATCTTATTTTTCCGATAGATCCATCCAAAAAACATTGCCAATTTACATTTAATTGACTATGCAATTTAGAATCGATTCGGGCATGACACACTACCTATATGTATTATAGATTACCTTACTGTGTCTATGATAGGCACCAACAATGTCAGACGATGCTTATTATTCTACCCTTGAAAGAATCTATAGTCTGTCAGGTTTTATGTATTTTTTTAGAATTTTGTATAGCTCAAATTTCAAATGAGTATTTTTTTTGGTCGGTATGGTATTTTGGTTGGTGGGTATATTTCCTAGTATCAACTAGTCCGATTTGTCTAAATTAAAAATCTATATTATGTATACTGTTACGAGTAATTGAAAATGTTCTACAATGTGACATACATTACGTAGCTTACTAATATTAACGTACAACATTAGTAAGATAAATAGTTTGTTAATATGTTCGGAAGTATGTTAATCAAAAGTTACATCGACTATTTGGAAGTTTTGTAAAACAAAACTTTTTTTTAGAATATTTTTCTATTTGTATGTTTTTTAGCCAATCAAGAGAAAATTGTTCAATAGATTTGAACGAGAATTTAAGTTAAACTTAAGAATTGCAATAAGTTTGAATAAGATCGGTACAGTAGAACTAGAGATACTCTGTAGCAAGCGTCGTGATACACCGAAGGTCAAATATTTTTTTTTCTCTTTTACTGATATGCAGCGACAGAGTCCCGGGCAATAGTACAGTTTAAAATAAAAATACAGAACATACAAACTACTTTCCTGTTGAGAATATTCGATTAGTATCAATATTGTGACGCTAAATGAAGGCCTATTGAGACAAATGGAATAGTACCTGATGCTGGGTTAAGCTGCTTGGCATAGACGACACCACAGTGACAGTTTGGTGATGTGGCGGCGCAGGTTCGTGCTGCGACATGCTAATCTGTTGTTGTTGGCCAACTTGGTTTTGGTTTTCCAATTGCTAAAATACAAAAGGAATACTTTAGGAAAAAAAAATAACATCCAGGAGTAATTTGCACTACACATGCTCAGAACCTCTACCATGCTTGTTCCAAAGGGCATCGTACTTAACGATTTAGATTCGTTCAGTGCAATACTACTAATACAAAATTTCTACTTAAAACAAAACGTCACTCATAACTATACATGTATATCATATTTTGCATCATCACCAGCGAGTAGACTATATAACGTTATGAAGGTTATAGGCATTTACAAAAGTGTACTTTCCTTATTAACACAAAAAGCATGTTACTTTCCAAAATTAAAACAGTGTAATGTCATCACTTCCTGATTGAATTTTCGAAAGTTCTTTTTCTATTTCAGCAATGTTTTGTTTAGCCAGATGTTAAACTATGAGACTATGTTATGTGAGGCGTTCAATGTATTATTGGTATCGAGATGATTTGTTAGTGGGATAGAATTATCAATACTCTACTGTTATTTTGTTATTACTCTATGTTATTTTGTATTTGACATTTACACCAAACTGTTCCGTATTGCAGTGTCCGAATAACTTCAAATAATCTTATACTTTATAGTAAGTAGTAGGACTTAGTCATAGTCGTATGATAACTTATTCAAATCATACTATACTATATTATTATGAAACATATTACTATATTACACTATATTTCATTACGTAATTATTTTATTGTTTGCTTAGATAAAATTCAAAGTAATAATTTCATAATTATTATTATGTTAAATTATAGTCGGGGTAATTTGTTAGAACCCTTCTGTCAATTGTCAAAAAGTATGATTTGTGTATGTATCATACAATCTATTTATGATTCAAACTGAAAGAAGTCGATTTAATTTCTCATAACTCAAAACGTCCGTCAGCGTATCGTAAGTTCCTGTTTTTTACTATATGTTCAATATTGTTATTACAAAATTTATATTACTTGCTATTTATAATTGATTTTTTTAAGACCGCCCTAGGTAAATATTCGTTGTTGTGACAGAAGGCCCTGTGATGGACGTATGTATATTAATAATCGTAGCGGGCAAAACGGGCCTGATAAATTATATATCTTAATTATAATATCCTATTAGATATTTTACAATAAGATTATGAAATTACACTTAAAAAGATATTTCATTATTAAAATATTTCCTTATATTAAGCATACATTAAATTATCTATCACCGGGAAATATATTAGCACATAAATACTTTAATGTTTTGTAGCTAGATATTCACCTAATATTTTAAAGAGTCAGACTTTACGTCATCTTCCCCTGGCGAACTTATGGAGCCAATTCGAGCGGAAACGAACATTTTTAAACCATAAATCGTCAATTTCATTTGAAAATAAATGCAAATTGAACTAAAATTCTATCGGAATGGTGCAACTCGGAAGTAATTAACCATTATATTGTAGTACAATAGAAAATTATTTAAAAGATTCAGGATAGTAACTTTGCAATTACAGTTTACAAAATTCCTAATGATATCTGAAGCAGTATAGTTAAAATTTTGTACCACTGTTATCACGAGTAGTTTTTAGGGTTACCACGACCGTTATGACACGATAATGGTGTAGAGACTCGATTGTTAATAAATAATCGAGTACTAATAAAATACTCCCTTCAAAACACTATCACCGAAGTAGTTTCTTCGGAAAAAATGGGAAACAATGGAAAAATTTATAATGGAACAGTGAAATAACAGGAATGGATAACAGATGCCGATTCATTAGGATCTATTCACTCTCTTCACTATCAGATTAACTGTCCAAAGGTTAGCGAAATATCGATGGTGCTGAGGATGTCCATGACAATTCATAAAGAAGCGAGAACAAATGAACTACTCAATTGAACTACGGGCACTTGCAGTACTAAGGCTGTTTTCGGACAATTGCCCATTTGCTCAGTTCAAGCTCTGTATAAGTAATGATTATTTCCTAATCTAAATATAAGTGGATATATCTAATAATTATATTTGGATTATGGGGAACTGACTATATTGAACAAAAATATTTAAACGAATTCAAGTCGATACCCAGAATATATTGAACGTTCACACTATCAACCCTTTAATCTCCTATTGCCGAGCACGGGTATTCCTCATATAGGCGGTTTAGGCCATACTCCACACTGCCCAAGTGCGGTTTGGTCGACATTCGCGCCTTTAAACTTTATGGATAACTCTCAAGTGTACGATTTTATGTCACCGTTAAAGCAAGTGGTAATCAATCTATGTATAGATTGATTATAAAATTGCAAGAGGCCAGGTCTGTACATTGAAGATATTTGTTTGTTCTGACTGATATCGAGACTACTATTTCGAGATCTATGAACAGTATTTTTTTTTCTAAATGCTTATCTGTTTGCATGTTTATTCGCTAACCACGCTCAAATTGTAACCGGTCATTTTAGAAAGTTAGTTTTTTTTTATTTATTTGAATAAAATCTTTTTAAGACCCATGCAAAAGTGGGGTTACTAGAAGTTTCAAAAAATGGCCACTTAAAACGAAACTAAAAATGTACACTGTAGTTCTGGAAATAGAACTATTTTCCGTCGCTTCCGTAACTTTAATGACACTTACATAAGTAAGTGTCATTAAAGAATCATTTAGAAAAATGCGCTCTTGTATTACGGTGGATTTAAGTTTGGATGCCCCGCTCCATGAATTCTTACGGTTTTAACAGTAATGAACCAGAAGTTGCAACAAACTTCAAACAGGAACGCGTTCATCTAATCCATGTGGAAGGTTTATGACAGAGGTAGGTAACGCATTTATGACATACGATTAAATTCCAAGTATATTCGTAACACAAAAGGCGTCGGCCTAAAGGTTCGATAACTTCAAACGAGATATCCATCCACCACACGGAACGAAAGTTTACATGAGCCTCGTGGTATCGTTAGTCGTCAAATCCTTCAATAATTTAAGGCGATTTAAATATAGAATGTTAGGTTTGCGGTATCTCCACCCGAGTAGAAAAAGCATTGTGGAGTATCCCCCAGGCTTCTCCATGCTCAGCAGTGGGACATAAAAGCATTGTACGTCGTCTCCTGCTTCTCATGCATTATAAAAAAACACAAAGTTGCTTCTTTCGCAATGAAAGATTTTAATTTTTTTTTTCAACACAGCGCATATTTTAAAACTGAATGGTATACAACACACATTATGCCTATTCAAGTACAGACTAAACGTCTTGTCATGTTCAAAACACCGAATAAAAAAATCATAATCAACTGTTGGACACTGCTGAATAAAATCATCATCGTCGATCTGAAAAATTAAATTAACTGGTATGTTTGTTGTGAAAAATTATTTATACCAATGTGTTTCAACTATTACGCTGAAAGTGGTGATGTTTTTTAAAATATTTGGTCAAGACAAAGCATGTTCGCAAGTTGTCTGGGAAGAAAAATAACCAATGTAATTGAAATGAGTTAGTACATAGTTTACGCTGTAGAAAGTGTTAACGTTTGAGTAGTAATTAGCAATAGCAGAAGCCAAAGCAATTATCTTTCTGCTTGAAATGGATCATTCCCAAAAACGACTGTGTGATATGTACGTAGGTAGCTTTTTTCTAGGATTCAACCCCTAAACGCGTATTAGGAGTTTCTACAGAAAAAATCTTGTAAACGCCTTGATAGTCCACGCTGGTGATGATGCACTGCAATATTACGACTTACGGTAAATTCGAGTCTAGATATGAGCCGTGTCATATCTACTTCATTAGTCTTATCTACTTCCGGCTCACTAGAGAAACCATCGACCTGAAATTTTGAAAGTACAGAAATTTTGAGCATTAATATTATGTGCCAGTAGAAGAGAATTAAATATTAACATTGGTGTACTTGCATCTAATGGTGGTGATGGTGAACTAATGGTTATGTAGTCTTTCTTCGGAGTAATAATTTGAACATCGTCATCTATGTTAACAGCAACTTCAAAGTCATCGGAGCTTGTTACGTTTGCTTCTGGTTTTTTAACAGCTTGATGTATATTTTCCATGGTGTAACGCTTCGGTTCTCGCGTGAGACTGTAATAAACATATATATGTTACAAAGAAAAGTATTTACTTTTCTTACGTATAATTTGTAATAGTAAATTAAAGGTTCTTTTCAAGGCCCTGAATATTTTATGTAGAAAGTTCGAAGCAATTGACTGCTCCAGCGTGACAAGTCGACATCTTATATTTTCAACTTTGTAATAGTATCTAAAATTTATACAAATTTAAGGGGTAACATTAGGAGGGAATCGAACCATTATTATTTTGCGGCCTTCACTTAAGACTGCTCATAATCGAAGGTACACAAGAGTGAACTTTTTTAGGCCCCATTACAAAAGGTTCGCATTAATACTGTTTTCAAAGTAACTTAGTGGAAATGAATATTTCGTAGAGCAACGAACGTGAGCTGACACTTTTTACACATTAACAATCAGAACCCGAACGGCGTTCACTTTAGTTGAGCGCGTGAAGCGCTTAACTAAACTAAACTTTCCGAAGAGTCCAAATGTATAAGTGCCTTGCACGAACTTACATGTAAAATTAGCGCGCGAGTGTAGAGCCCACTTATCGTATTTAAAAAAAAAAAAAAAACAATAATCTTACTTACTTAAAGTATGGGGCGCCGAAAGTGTTGCGCCGTTTAGCGGTTGCGCTATCATAAGACTTGCTGTCACAGCTCGGCATTGTTCTTCTCAGCCTAGGAAATGTAAAAAAGAAGAGTTAACCGAAGTACACATACTATAGTAATGTAAATACTATAGTAGGGAATGCAGCGGTTAACTAGCTTTTCATACGCGTCGTGATTAGCTACACAAAAATAAAAATAAAAAAACTTATTTATGGGTGTTGCCTAATGGGGTCCTAGGTCGGGTAACCTCCTAGTAGCACCACTCTGAGGAGAACGGCTCATTAACGTCAAATGACTTGTCAACTACCTATGCAGCGATGGTGGATACTTCGAGGTGAATAATAGTCGCCGGCGATCAAGATATCGTCAATAAGTCTGGGAACTACGGCAGCATCTTTCAAACCGCAAGTCCCAAAATCTTAAGCGAGGACTTTAACACGAATGCGACAGAGGCAAGACAGGGGGAGCAAAAATCTTGAAGCCCTATGATTTGAGCCTTAATTTATCTCCCTTTGTTGTATTCTAACGCACGCAACGCTGAGATAGGGGAGTATTAGCGCATTTTCTCATATCCTCCATTCCCTTTCTACGATCGAACGTCAAGACGTGCTGAAAGCCACCATTCATTTCAAATTGACCTTTCTTTGGACAGGACGAATCGTTTTGTATCGTCGTTGGTGAGCCGAAGATCAAAGAACATCATTTAAGAACGAAATACTCTGCCTGCGTCAGTGTTTCTTTAAAAACTGCACGCTATGAAGTTTCTAATTAAGATTGAATAGGTATTTACTAGGGATATATGCTACATCGTGATATATAACTTCATTTACATAAATTTGTATTATGATACGACGGTAGTATGAGGTTTTGTCTACATATTAACGCACCAGGTATTCTTCATCGCGAAGGTTGTTAGCTTATTTGTCAACCCAGTGTAATTCGCTCACATTAACGCGAAAGATACCCAAAGTACGCGTAACTGCTGCGCATATTTTCAGCCCTGAAGGACATCAAGAATGTGACTGTTCAGGAAGCCGCGCGGACACTTAAGTATTTTTTAAAAACGGCTTACCAATGACGTCTTTGTATAGACAATCGCGCGTATACTATTTATGATGGTGGTAGAGTCTTATGTCGAACGCTCGCCTGCGGCTGCACCACCACCTATTTCTGCCGCGAAGCAGCAGAGTGAGAACTGCTGTGTTTCGGTTGGAAGGGTGTGGTTAGGCAGAAGACACTGGACAGGAGACATTCCAACTCAGTACTCTGGGGTAGCAACGCATCCACATACAACCTCAGATAAAGGTTTCGTCCTAGTTGAGATCTGATGTGAATGTCCAAGGAAAGCAGTGACCACTTAACATCAGGTGGCTTGTCTGCTATTCCGTTTCAATAAAAAATAAATAAATTGGATTAATGCTATCGGTAACTGTTTAGGAGAATGTCAAAGCAGTTCTCCACCTGCGCGTCAGCGTACTCGTAGACGAGACTGAGACCTGTAAGTGCATGCTCGAAAATGCTCGCGTTGGTGTAAGGAACGTGTTCAGAGATCTTTTTCCGCAACGGACAATTTTCTCTTATATTTATTAGCAAGCCTATTGACAATAAATTAAGTCGATATTTAATCATCGGTGAGGGAATGCTCGAGCATTTTTTCTCGTCATCTGTGCTAACCTTAAAAGGGATTGAAACTTAATCCCCAGTACCGGGTGCACCTGCACCCAACATACGCACGTATGTTTTTTTCCTACTTAGTTGCAATAGTGAATGAGTGCACATGTTACTTATTAGTAGAAGTAAAAACGAAAAATAATAACTCCTACGATACGTATAACTTAAATTAATAAGTTCACTTGCAAAAAGTTGTTCGTTGATTCATGTTTATGTAGCAAAATGTCACGCAAGTAGGTTCCTGAAGGTTTTAAATACGGATGTCACGGAAGTAAACTAAAATTAAAGTTTTAGTTTAACGGCGAGACTTCGCTTGTCACATTGTTTAGCAGAGGCAAATTAAAGGGGTGAAGAAAGGTCAAAGACAGCTTCATGTGGCCGCATGTTACGGCGACGAAAAACGAAATTGAGGCTTGGAGTATTGAGGAATAGCAAGTATATAAATTGTATGGGAATAATCTAGACAGATGGGTGAACAAACCCTTTACGGATTGCAGGAAGGAGGGATAGACGGACGAAAGGACGAAAATAAGTGATCCCATAAGAATTGGGTTTTTGAGGTTTTCGGTAGATCTTTAAAAATTTAAATAGTATAACGAAATTAAGTCGTAAGACTTCCCGTTCTTATCGCCTTCTATTTTTGTGACCAATTTATAAAAATAAAAGAAGATTTATATTAAGTTTATAGAGATTAAGATGTTAAAATTATAAATAAAAAATGTCACATAAATCGTATTTAAAACGGGAAATAATCATAAAAAAAATTATTAAAGCTGATTATGTATAACTGTTCAACAATTATTACATTTGAATCTTTCTTTCTGTAGTCATTTTCAGTGACACCTTTACAGAACAGTTTGCTTTTCCACTGAAGATCGAAAGATAAAAGGTAGCGAGATTTGCATTGATAACGATAATGTGTAACCGTTAAACAACAATGTTATTCCCACCTTTATTTTTTTTTAAATTGATGATTCGCAGTGATTGTGGAAATAGTGCAACGGCAATGAAATTTCCCGATGTTTTCAATGTTCGTGTAACGTGTAAACGTGTTTCTTTTCAAACAACCACAATTTTATCAAAATATTCTTGAATTTCTTAAAACGTATAACTTTCTTCAATTAGCTGTCTGAACAATAGTTGCACAATAGCTGAACAATCTTCAACGCACCAGAATCCTTACCATTGACGGTTAACCAACAACCAAAGCAGCAAAATCCAGGAATACAAACTTTTGCTGCGACCGACGTCTTAACAGATTTTGTACAACATTTTTATTTACAAATAAAACAATAAAAGCAGACAGTATAGCTCCATCACGTCAAGCGTACCCGATACATAACATATATATACATACACAGACGATGGAACTTAAATTTATTTTCCATATGTAAGACCTAAACATGATGGTGGGCATTCACCAGAGGGTGGACTGGACTTGTAGGTACTCAACCAGTTATATCCGAGTGATGGAAAGTTAAATGGAAATGTTGTATTCCAAAAATTACCAAAGAATTAGGCCGTGCGCTGCAATTACTGCAATGCACTGATGGCGACTGCGTGGGATCACACGAGCTTTACAAAATTAATCTCGTTCCAAATTCTATGCACGATTCGATACATAATCGATACATAATATTAAAAACACGCAATTATTGTCTCGCCTATTAATATGGATATAGGCTCTTTATGAAGGAGTAACATAAAGAGCAAATACTATCCTGTTAGTAAATTTCATAAATATAAAACTAATACGGGTCGCCCACAACTTCGCTTGGAACAAACGAACCGTACTTTTTCTGAGTTGGACAGGCTGCTTTTTAGGAAGTAGTACTAAATTCTAATTGTTTTAATTTTATAATTAGTACATATGTGATTAAAATATCATTATTTTATTTTAACTAGACAGGCATAGCTACATTGCGAGCCTTTGTTCCCTGAAAAATAGTGATAGAAATTTTTCTTAATTTGAATACATTTAAATCCAGCAAAATATAATGTGAATTAGCCCGATTGTCAGATGTGGATTAGTGTGCTTTGTTGATTATGTCGTCGTCGTTCTGGCACATAACAAATTAACAATTAACCGTTTCTTGTATGACTAGACGCTAAAGATGAATGTGAACTTTTTGGGTACAGCGGGGTTAGCGCTATGCGTCTGAAATGAGCCCTCAGCATGTGCACGCTTACGCAGCGCACGGCCTAACAGTTTACAGTCTCCCAGTGATTAAAGAGACCTGTTTTGGCAGCTCTCTTTGACAATACCAGCTTTTTGAAAAAAATTATAATTACGTCCACAATAAATAAAGATAATATGATACATAATAGCATTTGAAGGAGTCTTATGTTGAAGGCTCGCTTGCGGCGGCGCCACCGCAGAAACTGATTTCTGCCGCAAAGTTGTTTCGGTGTGACGGGTGCCACACCATACTAGGCGGAATACACTGGAGCTGAGGCATACTAACTTAGTCCTTAAGTTGCAAAGCATCCACGTATGACTTTGGACCTATTTGAGGTTGTGCGGTGTAAGATGATTCATAATAGTGACGATATTTGATGTTGATAGAGTCTTCTGTCGAAGGCTCACCAGCGGCGCTACCACCGCAGATTACCTATTTCTACTGTAAACTCTATGAGCTACTCATAGGGTAGCCTACTAGCTAGTTTGCCACTCCTATAATATAATTAAAAAAATGTAACTAAGAATAGTGTCTCTGTAAAACTAAAAATTCTGATAAAGAACCAGAGATGTAACTAAGTTATTACTATCACGTTACCAACATACAAAAACTGACTAGAGCTATCTATAATTTTTGATGGTGGTAGAGTCTTATGTCGAAGGCTCGCCAGCGGCGGCACCATCGTTACACCATGTCTGCCGTAAATCAGCAATGCGAGAACCGCTGAATTTCGGTTTGAAGGGTGTGGTTAGGCAACAGACATTAGACAGCAGACATTGCAACTTAGTCCCCGGAAGTAGCAACGCCGTCCGTCCTAGTTGAAGTTTGATGTGGTTGTCAATGGGCTTCAGCGACCACTTAACAACAGTTATCCACCCAGCCAGCATGTTCGTTTGCTACACCTTTAGAGATACAGAAAACAGGAATTACTTTTATTTCTGTTTGAAGTTCACAGGATAGTAAATAGTAAAAGCTTTTTCAAGACTCACAATATTTATGAATTAGCTTTTGCTGCTCTAATCCTAGGTATAATAATAGATATAATTCAGTAAATTAATTCTAACAATAACAAAAACTATACAAAAAACATTTTAAAAACAAATTTAATTTCTCATGAGAAACTGATTCTTATATTCAAGTCTTTACAAGATAGTCCACTGCCAAAACAAGCCTTTAAAATTTAGGTGACTTTAGCTATTATTAAAGACTTTTGCTTTAGCCGGATGTCACTGCCATTTCTGTGGTGCCATATATGAAGAGAAACCAATCCAAGAATTTTCCCATAAAGGATGCACAAATAAATCAAAATTTAAATCGAAATAGATTTTGTTTTATTTCTATAGGAAAGACATAATTGTGAAAATAGGATATTAAAAAAGATACTAACAACTTTTTGAAAACTGTGTTACCACCAATTTGAAACCAACTTAACCCATTTTATGAATTGAGCATGAATATAGCATATGAGTCGAGTTACAAAGTAAACCAAACCAACTTAATTGATCTTTACAAATAATTTGTTTTGAATAAGGTGAAAAACATGTGGATCATGAATTTCAATGAAAACCTTGGAAATGCGACCAACCATAACAGGTTTGTCATGCTGAAGTCTACCTAAATGCATGAAGTACTCCCTGTGTAAGCACTGCGACTGAAACACTCACTTGCTGCGCTTTGATCTCTGAGCTAATGGTAGACTTCTGGTTCTTGTCAAACAGAAGGTTCACGTTACTTTGTGGAGACGTTAAGAAGCTCAGGTTAATCTCGCCAATTCCAGGCACATTAAATTGTTGTGTATGTACTGGTTGGTTGTTCACCACCTGAAGGAACGTTTATAAATGTAATATTGTGAAGACCTGGCTCGATAGTTTTAGACAGTCTGTTAGTGTTGGCTGAAATTAAAATATTAGTAACAAGTACCTACCTGCTATTTATGCTATTATGCTATTAGTTGATAAATATATGTTAGTCGATATTAGTATCGCTACTGTCCCACCTGGGATACCTCCTTTATATGAGGTCGTCACAGGTGTACAGCAAGCTATCTGTAAAAACTAATTGGATATTAGGCATGCATGTGCTTTCTGGCCACGACTGTTTTCAGAGCAGGTCACAAAGACACAAGTCCTATATATTTTTAAATTTAAGTATATGACAGTCTGCATTCAAATGATTATTTAAATGGAAAGTATGTTGGCAAGATCGACCTAAAGAGATCAAGATTAGGCTAGAGTGACCACATAAAAACTGGCACAAATATGGTTTTGGACAGAAAAGAAATAATATAACATTATGTAACAAACAACACTTTGTGCATCAATTGTGTTCGAAACAGCAGTGGAGAGATTTGATGCCTAAAGTTTATATTTTAT
>DWKW01000178.1:0-20191 GCA_018250115.1 Doberes anticus | reverse complement strand
GTATGTACAAGTGACAGGCTAGTAAGTGAGTGATAGCCTAGCGGAATGATAGCCTAGTAAGAATGTCGACCACACGTTCCGGCGGATTGGTTAAAAACTAGACACGCGCTTCTGTTTCTCGAAATGTTATCTAACCTTAATTTTTGAAATTATGTGTGTATTATAAATTAATTACCGTTTGTTTTAACTGTGAAGGAAAACATCTTAAGGAAAAGTGCATGTCAGAGTTTTCCATAACGTTCTTAAAAAGTTGTGACGTCCGCCAATCTGCAATTGACCAGGGTGGTTGTCTATGGCCTTAGCAGTCTTATTTTTGAGTGGAGATCCGTGCCCAACACTGATAGGTTTATGATGATGACATCCAATGAAAATTCAAAGCCGGGCCAATGTTGCCCCCTGCAGAGCCATATGCACTCAGAGCATGGGTACTTGTGGACTTTTAAGAACTTCTATACGTGTGCTGCAAGACAGCCGAATGGGTTTTGGTGGATAGAAAATCCACGCTAGAAAAATACTTAAGTCACCAAATAAAGCGAAGAAGAAACATGAATCATAAAAGAAGCTTTTCGTGTCCCAAATTGTGCGCATTATTGTCAACGTCTCGTCGTTACCAAGGCAACGTGGTACCTGTTGTTTGTGATGGAACAGGGGGAGGTAGTCTGGAGATCATTATTTCTATTTATATACGAAGACTATCGACCGCGAACATGTCGCCGAATGAAATTGAAAATTGCTTTTGAATGATCAACGAGACAAATTTAAGAGAAAATTGTTTTGTATAGACATCATACAAACATGTTTACAGTATAAAGAAAAATTATTAATTATATTACCTGTCCTAGTAGCTATATACATAGCTCCGCGGATACCTACACGCCACGCTGGCGCCATCGTAATTGGTAATACCTACGCAGGTATTATCTATACGGGAGCATGGCAACATTAATTCCATACAGTCTAATTCTACAAATAAATGAAATCTAATTATCTGTGTATGATTTTCAAGAGAGCTTTTAAATAACTTTAAATGCACAAGTGGCGTAGCTATGGCAATGCAACCAATAGGATCGCATGGTGCCCTTCAAGGTTGATTTTCAAGGGGGCCCTAACGGGCCACAAACGATTCGTTTATTTCAAAATATTTTTTCAAGGATGATACAAGGGAGACAATATTCAACGGGAGCAAACGCAATTTATACTATATTATATTTTACATTGACCACGAGGAATATGAGCGTACCAATGTTCTAAAAAACGATGTATGGTCGTCTAAGCTCGGCTTTTTAATTAAATTTTATTCCACCCGTTCTTCCGTCAGAGACGTTTGAAAAAAGGGAGAACTTCAAAAACTGTCTCAACTTACACGTGTATACTGCCTATAGCCCAATTTTCGTCCAGCGCTCGGCAATCCACGTTTCTTTGCGTAATATGCAAAGGGGAGCACTTCCATTTTTACACTGGGGCCCTAAAAGGCTAGTTACGCCACTGATATACTTACACGATACCTAAACCCTACAAAGCATAAATAAAAGGTCGCCTATGCTTGTTTGTCCTCCGCTAATCTTGGAAACGTTGAATTAGTGATTATTTTAGGAGTATACAGAAAAGTTTATAATTTACATCCTGATGGTGTCACAGGTATTACGTATTTGAATACAAATAATGAAATACGTGTATCAGACTTTTTCGAAATTCATTCTTTATCGGTAAAAAAAAATTGTTTATACAGGGGTTACATTACTAATCTACATAATACCATGTTAATGAGTTTAACAGAAACTTGGCACGTAAACTGTAAGCAAAATTAATCAAAGACGTCTTACGGCACTTGATACTCTCCCCACAATAAATCGAGTTAAAATGTAATCAATATAAAAATTTTAAATATTCGTTATTGAATTCAATTAATCGAATTGATATTCTCTCGCAAATGTGAACGTACAAAATAATTTTACAACGCTTTCGACCCTTTGTAAAATCCACTGAAGCGAAATGCATGCAAACCGCTTACATTAATAAACTTTCCAGCAAACCCGTACGTGAAAATGCACATGCCACATCGAGCACTTAACTCCGAAACGAAATAAAAACAAAGTAAGAGCAGTGATAGCCTTGTAATAAAATATCGGACCGGTCAAAACAAAGCGCGCAAGTTAAAATTTTCAAAGTCACAAATCTGTGAAAAACTAATAATTCTTTGTTTTTTTTTGGGACGAACAATATCATGATGAAACGCGATGAGCATGCAGCTCGAGAGTTGTATATAATGTTCTCAAAAAACATTTTAAGTCCACATCGTGATGGACTATGCTTAATCATCTACGAGATGAGATGCCCAGCAGTGGGACATTAATGGGTTAACGTTGATGACAAATATAATAAACGATGATTCTACAAAAATAAACTCAAATTGTAACGTATTAGAGATAAACAAAACTCACTATTGATATTGTGTCGACACAAATTAACTCGTAGAAAGATTTAGCGGCGTTAAATTTTGAAAAGCAGTCCATTGCGGTATCACGAAATAATCAAACAACTTCACGTCGACGACAACAAACAAAACAAAAACAAGTGAATCGTAGTACTTGCGCGAAGGACGCGAGGCCGCCGGCGCGTTTACCAACGGGAGGCTAGACGCGTTCTGAGGAATGGGCACTTAGAGGTAACGATACGACAAATGACGCCCTTCCGAACTTCATCATACAGGGACTACGTCGTTGGAGCGAGAGGACCGATCGATTTGTATACAAGGGTAATTACAACCGCTGCGTCAATATACGCATGTGCAAGCGGATATCCGATACTCAAGAGCGTAGATGAAATACATGTTGCACTTTTGACCGAGCCGCCGATAACAGATTGCCCACTCCCTCTCACTGTCGCTCTGCGCATAAGTGAGATACATGTACAAATGTGGAGAAGCTCGCAACTGGATACGATGTTACATTCCATTGCTTTTATTCATAGCACAGAAGATTTACGGTATTGCGAGACATTCAATGGTTGTTAGTCTTATGTCGAAGGCTCGCCTGCGGCGGCACCGCGGCTACCTATTTCTGCCGTAAAGCAGCAGTGTGAGAACTGCTGCATTTCGATTTAAAGGGAGGGCAGAAGACACAGGACAAGAGGCATTGCAACTTAGTCCTCAGAAGCAGCAAAGCATCCACATACGACCTCAGATAGAACTTCCGTTCTAGTTGAAGTTTGATGTAGGTCTCCATGGGATGCAGCGATCACTTAACATCAGGTGGCCTGCATGCTCGTTTTTCGTTTGCTATTCTGTCAATATATATATTTAAAAAAAAACTCTGTGACATCCGGCCGTGCTTCTGGTTACAGGCAAATATCCGACCGAGCACAAAGAGTTTTCGTGAACTTTGAAAACTTTGGGTTACAGTCCATTTATAACTATGAGTTATTATCATTAGATGTTGAGATTATTATCGGATGATTTTATCGTGAACCTTTACGCGAAATTTTACCATAAAATGTGTTCAATTTCATTAAGCATATCCAAAATTGTATTTTTTCAGAACCCAAATGTGATACCTCAACAGATAAAACAGGTAGTATTCTTGAAATTGTATCAAAAAAACATATTTCAGAGTCAATTACGATGAACGTTAATTAGTTTTTTTACCTTTTAAATAACCGTTAAATGTCGTTTATCCATACAAATAATAGAACTAAAACTCACCTGCGTCGTTACCGTGGGCTGCATTGGCTGCGGTGGCAGTTGAGGCGGCAGTTGTAGCGGCAGTTGAGGCGGCAGTTGAAGCGGCAGCTGAGGCGGCATTTGAGGAGGCAGTTGAGGTGGCAGCTGCGGCGGCAGCTGGGGTTGCATCTGAGGAGGGAGTTGCTGCGAGAGAACGGGAGGGAGCTGGGATTGGATTTGAGGTTGGGACTGGGGCTGCGAAGACTGCCCTGCCGCCACGGACGCCGCTACCACGGGCGACGGCACGGAGCCGGTCGGCATTAGACCCAACGCGCCTGGGCTCGCCGCGCTCGTGGAGACCGTAGCGACACCCGGGAGCTGCACAGAGAGGAGAGCATTCATAGACGCTTTGGAGTAAAGCGTCACCCACCGCTGTCGACGAACATGATCTGTT
Source organism: Doberes anticus (assembly GCA_018250115.1). Lineage (NCBI taxonomy): Eukaryota > Metazoa > Arthropoda > Insecta > Lepidoptera > Hesperiidae > Doberes > Doberes anticus. The sequence goes on along the minus strand of DWKW01000178.1, from coordinate 16,079 downwards.
CCCTATTCGTCGGTAGATTAGGGGCCCTAAGAAATGCTGCAGAAAACCAAACTATTGACCATCGTGTAATGAGTGCTATTGATTTTTTTCTCTAATATAAAATACTTTAAAGTATCCGTTTATCATTTCAAAGAATACAAACGTAACTATTAACTTAAACCATTTTTTTTTTGCAACTACGATAATTTAGTCAAATTTCATTATAGAAACCTATGCTTGATAAAATATTTGCCTTAAAAGCAATAAAACTCTACGATTTTCTAACCTCTAGCAAACGAAATCTAAATCAGATTCTTTTTTTTTTAATAAATACGTAATAAACCGATTATGTATTATGTAAAATATTATAAGCCTGCACATGATACGTTTGATACGGTACGACATTTTAATGATGCGACTAATTAAATGATTGTAACTTTAGAAAACGTAAAAATCGATTACGAAAAACCAACTACCACCGAAGGAGAATAAGTGTACAACAAAACCAGTTTGATTGACCTCTCGCGTATATGACTGACCATACTGCGGTGCGGTCGAGCCGTCTCTAACTCCGCCGCGCCGATACACTTATCTCAGTATTCGTCTTACTACATATATGCATTCGAAAGTCATATAAATCTAACCAGCAATCTTTATATATATAAGAAACCTTTAATAAAAACATGTATGTTCTGAAATCGGTCGCGTTACAATTTTCGTTAAGCTCATCATCGACGATCTATCAGTCTCCGTCGCGACATCACAGCGGTCGGCGGGAGCGAGCTCATGTCAAACCTCGCGTAGGCCGGGTTATCCCGAAAACCACACGTGGGTAGCCATTATACGAATAATCATTTATACAACCACTCTCTATTCGTCCTTTAATTAAAAATCTATTTCAACTTGCGGTGACTACAATATGTACGATGTAAATATATCCGAACAAAAAAGGCATTAGACATGTAAAACAGTAATGTGAACCTAGTGCGTACTAAGCATCGTAAGCGTAAAACTTTTAATGTCGGTGCGAGTGCATAAAGCATTAGTAGAATAAGTGAAGTTCGTTAGTTGGCCGGTGAGTTCAGTGCTGCTCGATTTCCAATTATTAAACATAATAATATAACCACGTAGATACGAATACATAAATTCGAAGTATTCGCACTTACGCGGACAAATTCAAAGTCGATCTAATGTTGTTGGTGGCGTCCGCGACGGACGGTTTATTTACATAAAGTCGCTGAATGAGTATTTAATTTGTTATAACCGATTCCTTTCCTACGTTCTATTTGTATGTTATCGCGTGACTTCAGCATTGTAAAGCTATTAAAAAAACTTTTTCTGTTAGGAGGCTATACATAGAGGGTGATTCCATAAAAAATTCACTGTGTGATGAAGTAATTCGAAGACACGGGGCGAAAATTCTCCAGTTAGCAGCAAAAAAAAACACTTTTCCATTTAAATTAGAATAGTTTTGATAACTACAGAAAAATCTTCAACGAGCATCAACAAATACGATGATTGATTGAAATATTAGGCCGCGGACTTTCCAGTCCACCCTCATATTAAGGACATTTCTGAATCAATAATTCCTCTTGTGTCTGAAAGACCTACATCATCATGTCTTATGTAGACAGACAGATATTTTCGCTACTTTTTTTTCACTTTACGCTTATAAAAATGGCATTATCGTCATGCGAATGACAGAAAACTGCTGTTTGTAGTGTAAGCCCAATTCCCCGCTGGGGGTATCAAGCAGTGACGTACGTACATACAGGATCCCATACAGGTTCGTTGGGCTTACTTTTGTACTAGCTTTTTCACGTTTTTACTATTGTAGAGTGCCATCATAACTGAAAAATGAGTGCTGTGAACTGACGCATATCAATATTCAACGGGTGCAGTGTTTGCTGTAGCACTATCGATATCGACATGTTACTTTTGCATTTTACAGCATTATTTTAAAGTAAGCTAAACCTAGAAACAGGCAGATGAAGAAATGAAAAACTAGACTAAATTAAAATTAATTATATCTTTAAAATTCAAATTTATTATATCACCATTAATTATTAATTATTAACATTACAAAAAAGTTTCCTACAAACCAACAGAGTTTCAAAAATATGAAAAACAACATTCTTATAATTTGGCGACAGAAACAAAATTCTACGAAGATGTGGACAATAATCGAGTGTAACACTAATGAACAAAGCCGTATCAGTTTAACAAAGTTCTAATGCAGTTCAGATTGCCTACAAATATTTAATGACAGATTTTCAGATCGGTAATTAGCGTGATCCAGTTCGACATGAGTATGATTGTGTAATTAAAATGTAGAAAATGTCGTAAATAAAGCAAAATATCTTACGACTTGTACGTATTAAGAAAACTGACAGATTCAAGCAAAAACAATCACACTAAAAAAAAAAGATTTTTTTAAGAAATTCTTTAAGAAAAAAGATTAAAAAAAAAAGTTTTTTTTTTTACCTACAGAACAGATTGATCACTCACCTTATCTGGTTTTTCCCTGCGCAAATAAAAGCTATACATACTACAGCTAATCGCTAGTCATAATTATAATTTTATTAAAACTGCAATATTACATTTTCCATGTTTTTATTTACAGGATAAAAATAACGTATTTTCTCTCTCACGTTCTTTTCTAATCTGCCAATAAAACCATGAAAATTCTTTTGAAATCACTATTTTCTATATTATTATTAACAAAAACAAAAATAGGCGTAGTTCACATATGTAATGCCTGGTGACAGCGGTCCATCAGATATTGATTACTTTCGTATCAATCAAGACCCAATTAATCAATAAACAAGAATACTCGTCGTATATACAGTTCCTGAATTTTACCTCATATATATCAAATTTCTAAGTTATATCGTATCTTAACATCGCTAAATAATCAGTTCTTCAATCGAAATTCGATTGCAACAAATCAACAAACTATTCCAGACTTCATACGCACACACGCTCAGATAAAAAACGAGAAGTAACCTACTAAATCATTGAACACGTGAAACATCTACTACCATGCATTTGCCGCGTGCGACAGGCGCACTTTATGGCAAAAGCCACAAATGCACGACAATACCGAAAACACTCTTAACCGTGAAAACATTTCGAGTAAAATTCTTATTCAAACGTGAATCAAACTCGTTATTGTTTACATGCAAGACAATTTAAGGGAAATAAAAACAATTAATATGAAATCTTCTTTATTCATCGTCTTCTTGTATATCGTACGCAATAACTGGAGTGACACAAAACCAACATAGTAATTGCCAAACCAATAAAGTGTCTCTTCATTATTGATATTTCTAGATAGTATCCGATTTCACTTGTCAGCTTTTCTTAATTGTTAAGACCTAATTGTTAAACAAAACATAAATCATCCACTAACACTAAAACATGTACATTGTACAACTAATAATAATAAATGCCATCTTCACCTTCTCCTTAATTACATAATAATATTCCTTTCCTTAATACTCGTGAAATTGACACCCTCTACACGAAGGTACATTGTCCCAACAATGTCCCACTATTCAAATGTAACACTCATGCAAACACATACTTGCAATTCCAAAAATGGGACATGCTCGGAACGCAATGAACACACTTGACGCTCAAGAGATAAAACTAAATTAGTTCTATACATGCCACCACCAGTCATCGGAGTTTGCTTACCATATTAAAGTTGATGCAAAATTTTCTAAATTATATGAAAGAAAACTTTGTATTAACGAATTGGTTCGTAATAAGGTTTACTTAACCTTTTTTTCCCTTGAATCCCCGCAAACATCGAGACTGCTCATACAGAAACTGAGGCACACGTACATAAATATCCCTTTGTATAAGTAAAAGTAGCGAATTAGTCGCTGTTTCACACTCACTGTAAGCCACACGCAGTCTTGGTGAGTTACCCGACAAGCAATGTTCGATATATGCTTTATAAATTTCTCATGATTCCAATTATTCAAAGTTCACTGTGCACACTGAGCGGAGAAATACCGATTAGTTTTCTTACCTTGTTAATTACCTCAACACATGCACCAACCTCCACCTTATTTGTACATGCACGACTGTTTTGAAACTGGACAATAGGGGGATATGGATCGAGGCCCAGGCGGGGAGAGGGGTGACAGTTGCGTTGTCCAGTTTCAGAGAGTGTGAGTAGCGGAGTGGCTGGTCCTACTTACTGCCGGCACGGTCGACAGCCGGAGGGTTTGTGCCTGAGGCGCCGTCATATTGCTGGCGGCCGGCGCTGGGCCAACCCTCAACAGCTGGTATTGCCCATTTTCTGTCTTTAACAATAAATGACCCTGCTGCCCTTGTTGTAGACTTTGCAGTGTTTGCAGCGTTATCTAAAAATGAACGCCTCGTTTCAATACGCTGTGCTCAAACTGTTTTCTTCATTTATTTTCTCTTCACAGTATTTCTATCAAATGTAGTAACCCGAATAAAATCTTAAGCAGGTCATTTGTATATTTGTTATGTGGAAATACATTGAGGGAGTAATAAACGTTTAGATGAAATGCAATATCAATGCAAGAACAAGATTACTACTGAGTTACTGTAATAGGATATTAGTACATATTGTTACAGCCAATGTGATGAACGTTACTGTTGTTAGATGGTTAAATGTATGGTTAGCATTGGAAAGGTTTGAGTAAACAAACTAGGTTTGTCAGGAAACATTGAAAGCATAAGTACTAGTGAACGTTTGTTTACTGTATTTATTACATTATTTACAAATAAGAGATTCTTTGTAATTAGCAGCTTACTATATTAGAGATATTAAAAACTTTAGTATTAAAATCAATGGTAGATCATCGTTTTAATTTACTCTGCTAGTAATAAAAATCAATCAAATGTACTGATAAAACATTGAAGACACTTACTCCTATTCCTGATAGCCTAGTGGCGAAGAATCTCGACCCCGCTACGTTGGGTCGAGGTTCAAATCCCGGCACGCACCTCTATTTCTCAAATATTATTTTCAAAGTTTTCGAAATTATGTGCGTATTATTAATTAATGATCACTCGCTTTAACTGTGAAGGAAAACATAGTGAGGAAACCTGCATGCCTGAGAGTTCTCCATAATGTTCTGAAAGGCAAGTGAAGTCTGCCAATCCGCACTTGGCCAGCGTGGTAGACTATGGCCTATACTATCTCATCTCTGAGAGAAGACCCATGCCCAGCAGTGGGACGATAATGGGTTGAAGACGAGACTCCTATTCCTGTTCTATTTATTTATGTAAAATAAACACATTTTAAATATTATTACAAAAGTATGAGTAAGCAATAAATGTTACCTTGTTTAGGTACTGGTCAGTATATATTTAAAATGGAATTATTTTGTACAAATTGGAAAATGTCACAAATTACAAGTGTAAATTGTATGCGCTACGGGATAAGCTATCTAGGATGTGAGAATTTGGTTTTAATGTTGATGATGGATTTGAACATTTAGACACAATATTGACATATCAAATGCATATGGCATGCAATGTTATATTACATTGACAAACAACATTCATCTCATGATCCCTATTGTAATAGGCGAAACCATCGTAAACATATGGCAACATTATTAATAATTTGGAATAGCCTATTTTAAGTTTCATAACATATGAGGTTAACATGGATTAACCAGTCAATTATAATCACCAGGATAACGGGATAACAGGATAACCAGATAATTTGTTTATTTATTGTGGTTGTGGAAGGGAATAAGCAGCAGCCATACACATTTTTGCGAGCCTGTGAAGAACTTTGAGCAAAGGGCATGTAGTGGAGTAAATAAATAAATAGTGCCCGATTTGGTTAAACCACTATATTCAAATTTAAAGACTGTTGCTCCGCTTGTTTTTCAATTAATTCCAGATAACAATATTAATCAGGAGACACCCCAAGTAAATTTATAGATTATAAGTTCATGATTGCATGTCACTATAATTGAATTATGATTAAAATATGCATTAAAAAATGTTATAAGCTTATCAATAATAATCATTATAACAATTTCAAAGTACAACAACATAAGAGTAAATTGTTTAAACTTAGTCATTGTATGTCACCAGTATGGAATTATGATTAAAATGAGCATAGAAATATGTTATAAGCTTATTGATAACAATTGTTGGCCTTAACACATGCCAAGCTTGAAATGTGTACATTCTGTTAGCAATACTTTGTGCATCAGACTCATTCAAGGTATGTTCTACTGTATGTTACATAATCTGTGGAAAGTATTTGGGTCTATATCTAATTGTTATTACATTTTATAAATTATATTAATCACAAAGCATGTTCTTTATACAATTCCCAATATTAGTGTAGTGGTCTGAAATAATATACAATTTTATTGTTCACAGGTATCTACTGATTTCTCAATTGTTTTTATTATTTTTTTATTTAGTAAACCTAAGCAAACAAGCAGATGGGCACCTGATGGTAAGTGGTCACCGTCACCTATAGACACGAACAACACCAGAGGTGCTGCCAATGCATTGGCGGTTTGGAAGGAGAGCTTTGTTATATTATATTTTGATTGATTAGTGCATTGTTATATTGAAAGCTTTTATGATTTTAGCTTAGACAAAATAAAGGATGCCCAATCTGAATCGAATTCTTTATAAACAAAACTAGTATAATCCAATTTAATACATGATGACTTAACTAGTAATAATAATAAAAAATACAAGAATCTTGGCAGAATTTATAAATAAGAAAACTAAGTTATCAGCAAAGTTGAAATGATGTTACAATCAATACTTATTACCCAAAGAATAACATAATATTTTGAGAATACAGAAACTCACAATAAACAGTAAGCTAGTTCTTTGCCACATTGAAAATCAAAAGTATTTCATGTCTATAAAAACTGTTACTACAGTTCAGTATCTGAAATTTTATAAATTTCCTTTTTTTCATGCAACAACTTTTTCTATTACTATAACCACGATGAAGATGATTCATTAGAATAATCACCTATAAAACATAATTCAATGTTCATGAATAGCCAGACTTATACAAACTTCTTCAAAAGGCTTATAAACACTTCTGCTAAATCAGCATTGTTTAAATGTTAATCCAGTTCATTTGAAATATCATGAATGCGAGTTAGTATTGAAGTTTTTCTATAAACTAACAGACAACCAAATTTTTTACTTGTTTATATAAGGTTTTTTGGCTTAAGCAGTAAATTTTGTGATTTAGGATCTAGTACAGATGAAAAAACAATCTATGTATGCATCACAACTTACTTGCTCACCCCTTACGGGATCTATGTTGAGGTTTTAATTTTATGTACGAGTAGCAAACGAGGATGCACACCACTAACGTTACGTGGTCACTACAGCCTATGGACATCCACACAAAACTTCAACTAGACAGAAGTCCTATTTGAGGTTGTATGTGTATGTGTCGCTACCCGAGGGACAAAGGTGGAATGCCTCCTGCCTTTGTCTTCTGCCTATCTTGATGGAAAACAACCATTACATGAATTGTAAACCCTACTGGGCTATCACAAGTTACATGATGGAGACATTGCAATACAGCAGAAAACTATCAATGGCCAATATACATGTAGCCCCATGCCAATCTCGAAAGTACATATGGCTAGAGTAAGCTGGGGTAAAGGTCAGTGTCAATATGTCACTATGTGCTACACAAGAAACATTCAGTAAAAGTAGGCTTGCTCACACTCATAAACTGAGCCAGTGTGTCAAACACCAGTAGATCAATGAATTCATGCTTGGAAATGCAAATCATGCTTCGAAAAAGTTAGACTAGACTTATGTCGGAAGTCAAACAATTTATAGGGTTGGTCTCAGTTCTCGGTTTTAGTTCTCTGACGGTATGAGTAGAGATCAACACTACAAAGTCAGCATATTTACTGCTAACTGAAACAACCATAACTCAGGAATTTCAGGGAATATTTGCTACTTGAGAATGGAGTTTAAAACAAGTTAGCATTGAAGTAACATGCTTTGTGGGCATAGGTGATTTGTAACTTATTAAAGATACACTTTTCTACATCCTGAATATAGAAGTTTTTATAAATGTGCTCAGTTTATGGTGAAAGCAATATTGTAGTGTTGAATTCAGCCACCCCCAGGTCATAGAACAATTTTGTTGTCCCTTTACTTAGATACTTAAATAAGTACTGAGTGATAGCTGTCATATTATTTATCATATGAAAAAAAATCACATTTCTGTGAATACCACTATTTTGTTAAGAACATACAATGTGTTTACATCAATTAAAAGCATGAGCAAGTTACAATCAGAAAGTTATCTGAAAGAAATCCATGACTGTTTGTTAAATATTTCATGTCTCATTATTGTAGTTATTTAACTTGGATGCCCCATTTATATATGAACAACAATTTCGTAAGAACCTCTACTTTATTTGTCAAATATTAGTGTGGTCACATTTCTTTCAGTCACAGTGTTCCAAAACAATTTCAAAGATCAGGCATCCCTCATTCTACATCAATATTAAAGTTAACCCAAGTCACAGAATACAGTTCTTAAGTTAGTGCCTAAAGTACTGTGAGGTTACTACAACGCTTAGCAATATGGTAGTCAAGACCATATCAAATAGTGTTTTGTGGTATTTAAATATGTCAACTTACACCTGGAGCAGAGGGGCGCGCACCAACCATCTGTGGCGTGCCGATGACGACTCGAGGCGACACGGTCGCCACAGACTTCTGTGATGCTACCGGCGGCGCTCCCGGCCTCATGTTCAGGATCTGCACGTTAGGCATGATAGGCGGCTGCGCTGAACCGATGTTCTGGGTCGTCACTACCACGTTCTGCGGTCCCGGCTTGTTCATAGACATCACATTGGGCATCGAGCCCGCCATGCTCGAGTTCACCGTCATCGGGACAGTCACCATCCCTTGCTGCATGCTCACTTGCCCGCTGTTGTTTCCCTGCTTTATCACCAACGGGGGCTGCATGCCAAGCGCCTTGTTGCCTTGCTGAGACAGAACTCCTCCACCGGTAACAGTGTGAATGATTTGATTCTGCGGCGACTGTAGACCGATGCAACCGTTTGTTATTGAATGGGCGGGAAACGTCACGCGATTCAGTGGTTGGGCTTGGGAATATATCACTTTCAAGGAATCGTTGTTACTAGTGAGATTTTGTGCCAGATTTGTTTGGGATACGAACGGTGATTGTACGCTGCTGTATGTTCCACTGCTTGAAATTGCTGACGATTGAAAATTTCCACTTGCTATTTCACCATCACTGCCTTGATCTGTGTTGTATTTTTGTACACCAATAATAGAACTCGCGGTGGATGTAATGGTTTGTCGGTTTGGAATAACATTTATGGCATTGTTTTGTGACGATACCGACGAGACGGACGTCACTAATTGGTTTTCTAGCGAACCCACGATCGCGTTAACTGCGTTCTCGTCAACGTCGGTAGACAAAGCTTGTTCTAAAAACTCGGCTGACGCCATTTTAAGCAAATAAACGGATATGACCAATGTTGAGCGAGTTAATCGGTAATAAAGTTCACGATGGAAAAATCGATATAGACACTCGTTAAGAATCCGATGTTTTCTAAATAACATAGTTATAAAACTCAAAAAATGTGCAGCCCTATATTAAATTCTACATGTTTCTTGAAATTTGAATAATCGTACATTTTAAGTGTTAAATAAAAATTCAATAGTTATTGTTTAATAAAAAACAATTAAAAAATCAGAATAGTCGATAATAAAATTAGTGTTCAATAAAAAATTAAAACACCAGATTTAAAAAAAATACTGCGAACAGTGAGCTTATTTTTGGAGCTGTGAATAATTAGGGACGCCGTTTCTTCTTTCCCACAATTAATTAGATATCATTCGGTAATTAACAATTAGATATCGACCCCGAAATGTAAGTTCTGATTAAGTTAGCTATTCTCACACTTATTACCTGTAAATATTATTATTTAAGTGTAACCGTACGTCTATAAGTCAAGCCAGCTAGCTGTCACATTTAAACAGGCTTCTGTTTAAAATTGAGTAAACAAAATATAAAATACCTACATAGTCGTGTCTCCTCTCATTTGGTAATTATCACCTCCTTCAGTATGTCGAAAAGTTTGGTCAAAGTGCCCTAGGAGCCGTTTCCTGCCATAATATCCTGTTTTTCTTGACCATTTTGACAAGTTCCGCAATGTGCAGGCACTTCTGCTGCATGATTTTAGATGGAATTTGAATGGATGTGTAGAATCTGTGTGACGACGCTGAGAATATGGTCTGGAGTGTAATAACAAGCACTATTAACGCTCATGTAACTCTATACTTCTCTTAGCATACATTTTAAGCTAGTTCAACTTTGACATCCGTAAGCTCCGTAGTAGACTCATAATTAAAACAGAACATTCCTTCAAAATAATGACACAAAGGCAGACACAAAAAACGGAAGAAAAAAGACAGTACACGGCAGAACCGGAAATACCGGAATAGGATCCAACGGAATAACAGTAATAGTGCTAGAATTTATAAGTTTGCGTCGACTAGTCCATAAGTCTGTTAATAAAAAAAAGTTATAATCCGTTTCTTAATATTCGGAATCGGAAAATCACGATTAAGTTTGTCGCGATTACAACAATTTGATTTTTAGACTTAACGAGCATTTTTCTTTAAGTTCCGGCGTTATTAATATTGTTACATCAACAAAATTATATTTTATAGGCAAATTGTGGATTGTAATAATATTCAGAGAACCATTCTATTAATACATTCTGTTCGACATTAAAATACATACTATTATCTACATCTTAAATTCTTTCATTTTAGTATGTTTCTTCCTGTGTTCAAAAACACTTCAGTTCTATGTAACGTTTCTTGCTGTAAACGTCGGCCACGCTCGTCACGCAAAACAAGCGCGCGGGGTACACAGCTTGAAAAAATCTGATTTGCCGCCCCGGGCTCAAAACTTGTCAACCTGCTGTCTGCTTTGTGAAACGAAGCTAAAGGATGATGTAGATACTTTGGCTGCTAGTGAAATCGCAACAGAGATCATTTGGTTATCGAAAATTGGTAGTTGACCGCAAAATAAACCAAAGTATATCAAACCAAACCGAATCGAAATAAATAATAACAAATCACGCCAAACATGTAGACATAACTTCTTTCATGTGTAAGTGCACACACACTTTATTGTTTAATGGAACTACCATCGTGTTGAGTTAACTAATTCTATCTAAGCTTATACATTCAAAACTTTTACTGCTTCTCAGTGAACTTAGTGAAACTCTTCGTGCAGGAATGCGTTCTGTCTTACACATCCTTTTATAAAAACATAACACCTTTTTAATGGCCGCGAAACAATTAGTAACTTGGAACATTAAAATGACACACACAGTTCAAATAAATTTTACACATCGTAAGAATAAATAGGTGCGTACTCAGTGGCAGCGTAAAAGGGGGTCGGTGGGGGCGGTTCGCCCTCGGTTCCAAGCGCCAAGGGGTGATAATGACAACTTATTCGCGCAACCAGTGAATACTTACAGAAGAATCACTCTGCAGACTCTGTATTGGTATACATACATAGCTACCTACCGACGTATGACCAATCTTTCTATTTTATTGAAAACGACAGGAAAATAAATTTTGAAAATGTGATAGAATGTTTTAGCAAAATAAAGTCCCGGAAGCACGTTTAGATTTTGTTGTTTTATTTTGAGGGTGCTCAATAGAAGACAGGCTTGTGTGCCAACTCATGCTACACGGCCTCTGTGCATACTCAGTTACTCACCAACTATTGACAGATTTATAAAAAACTGTAGTTAAGTTCTGCCACCTGTATTATCTATTATAAATAATCGTTATTATATTATACGATTATAGAATGTAACGGCACGTCGTAGTCGTTACTTTACTTCTTTGAATAATAACTATATCAATTTGTCGGTGATATTCCAAAACTATTTCATTACAATTTCTCATACTGTCACTTAATTTAATGTACTTTATATAGCACTGATTTTTCACCTATTGTCGTCACCTTTAATTATTTTTGCATTTAGCAAGAATTATTTTCTTTAGAAAGTTATAAAATTTTATAGTGTAGAGTATGTTGGGCACCTAACAAACGAATATATATTTGCTAACTAGGATTTGGCCCCCACTTTTCTCGCATAGACTTACGTAATGTTGTTAGTAATCATAACGTCAATCTAGGCGCAACTAGGTACTTTAATATGAATACATCGATCGGGTAAATATAGCGCCGTGAAACAATATTACATGATTAATAAGTAGTTTCCACTCAAAGTAATTGGACTACTCTAGTTACTACAAAAATATATAAAAAAATAATGTTATGTCATAAATACCTATCTACGTTTACAATTTTAATTCTGATAATATTACAGAATGTTGAAGTGCAGATGAACCTGAATTAAGGTAATCGCTGTCAGTACACCACCAGACAAATCACCAAACCACTAGTGGCGCTGAAGGATTTTTAAATGGTACAATGCCATATTTATTATACATACTTAAGTGAAAGTTTTTGCTACTCGCCGATAGATGACACTCTACACTAGTTACTAATAGTAACTATTTATAGTACAGGAACATTAAAGAAAACGATGAACGGATATGATAATAAGACACACAATAGTATTAATGAATTTAAGTGAAACAATTTTTGAACTGAATTATAATAATTAATTTTTATGCTGTTATATTTTAGGTACATAATGACTAATTAGAGATTATAATATAATCGGTAAATCGCAGTTTGTGGGAAAGTTTCTACTTGTAAACATACAAAAACCTCCCATAAAAATTATATCGTCGTATAGACATGTGCGAAATGTCTTAAAACGAAATTTGTTAAAAGTAGGTACCTACAATATAGCTAGACAATGATTCAAGCACTCTACGGGTAAAAAAAACACATCATACAAAAATTCAAACGACAAGAAATATTAAACAACTACAAACAATAATGATAACTACTAACTACGTACAAAAAAATTAAAGCAACTAACTTGGCTGTGTGATGGTGGCAGATAATGACCCCACAGATAGTTCCACATCTTGCTGCCGCCACTCAGCAGAGCGCACTGATATGTCCTGGTGTGAATCGTTCGATAGCCCAAGTAATTACTGGGACATGACACGGCTTTGCAACTTCTCAGTCCACGAGGGATGGCAACCAACCATCGGATTATCCAGAATAAAGTATCGACGATTTAATTTGTGTTATTTAGATGAATGTATGTATTGTTGACGTCGGCAGAAATGAACTCCAACAAGTATTGTTTTGCTTCAATTTACTGTTTTAGCACTAAAAGAGAAACATTGTAATTATATATCAATACCTACGTTTCACTCTGAATGAATACTCACCACATTAATGTCCAATTTTTATATGAATGCGATAATGATAAGTAAAATTGAGGAAGATGTAGCGACTCATAGTGACACACTTCCGATATACATACATACAAGTATGTGCCACAACTGCAAAATACTAGGCAAGATTGCAGATATTCCTAGATGTGTATTATAGTATAGTAGTAACATAGTTACTTTAAAAAAGTATTACAAAGTTTTCCCAGCCAGGAATAAAATATCCAAATAGTACAGCTTAGCATTATTTTATGAGAATTTGTTTCTCTACTATGCGTTCTTAAACCATTCATACTATTTCGATAAGACTTTGGTGCGTGTTCGTTTGGTGTGAGAAGGTTTGTGAATTAGTATAGTCATTTTAGAAAGGTGGCGTGCAAGTCTTGTTAATAAATTAACCTATTTCACATAGTTCAGCAGCAATCTGTGAGTTTGCAGTGTATGGTTGCCGTGTTGCTTGAACATGTAAGTTTTGAAGACAACGCGTACGAATTTACGGGCAGTTAGTTTATTATATATCTGAAATACGTCGGCCTAAGTAGGAAAACAAATGTACCGGTTTCATGTTTAACGTGCGTATTCTTTATGATCCAACCCGCACTTGACCAGCGTGGTGGACTATGGCCTTAACCCTCTCATCGCTGAGAGGATACCCGTGCCCAGTGACAATAATGAGTAAATTATTTATTGTTGATTTAATGAGTGCTGAGTTCATGATATATTTTTGTATTCTTTTAGCTTAGACTCTGAATGGTTCGTCAAAATTGAAACAGTATTTAAAGTGATTGGTGTTACCAGTTAACGGACAAAAATATTTTAAGTATCAGGAACCTCAAATTTTGGAGGTGGCGGTACAAAAAAATGGCCAAAAAGTTCAACAAAGTCGAAATATCTTTGATTAAAAGAGTATATATTTGAATAGACCAGCCCTATATCACCGTCAATTTATCTATTAACAAAACAAATTGTTGTATTGTATGCGTTTATATTTATATATCTATAATTGACGGACATATTGTACGGTACATAAGCACAGTGTATTGTACTGTCTGGAGTGTACACGGACACTATAATTTAATCTGTGCAGCGCTGGGCCACTGTCATGTCGTATCCGATTTTTACCACGACTGAAGAAACTCTATAAATTTCTCTCGTAACTAAAGTTTAATTTTAAATTTTATATAAAATATTTGTGGTATATCCTTGTTTATTATTTGATTAGATAACTTTTCTGCCATCCAGCACTCTACCAGTGTCACAATGCGCATTTTTTACTGACTTTGTAAGTACATACTTCCGATGTTTGGAAATTTTATTTTGTTGAATACAATTTTTTTTTAAAGTAGGTAACAATTTAGATTTTGTACTATTCATGTGTGCATGTTACGTGTTCCACTGATAGTAATATAATGTAATATTTTCTTATATTTATTTGGCATTTGCGCTGTGTCGTGGGGGCGGACGACGTAGACAGTCATCGAGTTAAGGTTACTTATGCTCTGAACCTGATCATCGCATAAATAAAAGATTTCATCTTTCCGACTGATTAGAATTTGTTCAACCTCAATAATTTCTTCCAACACATGAAGTAAAAAAAATGTTATGTAAATAGTATTTTTAAAAATTCATGTAATAATATGACTATGCATTCGTTGTTCTTACAATAACCTTAAATACTATTTTGGCAATTTTTAATGATACAAAATGAACTACACCTAAATTTAATACAAGCTTAAAATTTAAATTTGCTGCATATTCTGCATATGCTATTTGGGGTATCCCAAATAGGAGCATTGATTTTTTTTTTCTGAATCATCTGACGTACTGCTGTGTGTCTGGACACTCACTTAAATAATTATTAGTCTGTCCAAACAGAATTATTGGAACAAAACACTTATTTAATGAGTGTGAGTGTGAGTGTGAATACTGGCAGGATTTACTGCATTCAGGTATTGGGGACATTTAGAGATACCCCTTGGAGAGGTCTTCACATATCACATTTTTTATCAAAGCATTTTTATGGATCTGGTGTATTTTATTTACAGTGGGATATTATGGAGCGTTTTCCTCTTAAGGCTTCTATACCAAAGATATCAATGACTTCTCAATCTGTTTACAAAAAGGTAATACACTTATTTTATTTCAATTGACATGATATTTAAATTCAGTTTTATGAGAATTGATAAATTATATTATAATTATAAGAAAATGGTAGTAGTTGTTAAGTTTGTCCTTCTTAGACATGCCGGAGAATGTTATAGGCTTCTTTTTATCCAGATGATGATGATATTCTTAATTGAAGTTTGTTACGAAAATAAGCAAAAAATATTAAAGCAGTTAATTGTACATATGACAATACTTTGTACATTGGAATAATATTTATTTGTATCAAATTAAAATAAAAAGTTATCATTTATGACTTCACATCACTTTTATCTTCGTTATCATGCCATATTTGTATACAAGCCATCCATTACCAAACGTGAGCTAAAAGTGAACTTAAAATCGTAAAGAACATTTTCAGTTAACAACGCGCCTAGGGTTCACCCACGCGAGTTTAATCTTATTTTTCCCGTATTTCCCGAACGTGACGAATTTTCCGTATATCTTTATTGATAAGCTAAAATGGTATGGTTTAAGAACTTTATTATTTCTCATAAAGAATTGACAATTCACTTACAGAGAAATCGCTAGAGATAATTATT
>DWKW01000177.1:0-20204 GCA_018250115.1 Doberes anticus | reverse complement strand
TACCGTTCTTGATTACTTTTTAGTACTTATGATACTTGTCAAAGAGAGATTAAGCTGGAGAACGCTTTATTATGGTCATCTGGTTAGCTTTAGGCGCAGTAGAGAACTGAGTGGCTCTGATGGTTAAAATGATTTCAAATTCGAAAAAATTAGAATCTTACGGCCGCAAGTTGCTGCACCTAACCATGTGATTAGAGATCAGAGGCTTCATGTCGAGAGAGGAGCCCTATTGGCAAAACAAGGCTGGCAAAACAAGAAGAGCCCTATTGGCAACACTATGCTGCATATGTGAAGATAGAGTTGCCATAACTTCGCCCGACAAATGCGTAGTTATTTACTAGTAGCCAGAATAACAACTAAAATTTTTAATTTCGGTATATACAAAAATTACGAAATAGTTATAAAATTCGATTATATTTTAAATTCTGGTACTCTTGTTTATTTCACTAAATAAAACACTTTTCAATAACATATCTGAAGTATGATCGCGCATACTACAGAGAGGTAAAGCTGTATCTTAACTTCTGCTGGATTTATCGTGATCGAGCTTAGTCTATATGCAAACTATATCCGTACAAATATATTCGTACAACTGTATCCGTATTTTATATAATGCTGTTCAGTAGTTTTTGTGTCATTGAGTAAAAAACATTAATTCCTTAAGGCACGTGAAGTCCACCACTTCGCTGGACTGTTATAGTAAACTATGATATCAAACCTTGTAATAGGAGCTATTGATGATGACGGGAGGAGCATGCAGTTCATCTTAAACTAAATTAACAGCATTGCTCTCACTGCTGGGTTTTGGAAGGTGTTGTTAGGCAGAATCCCCTGGACAGGAGGCATTCCAACATAATCCTCAATACATGGCCATGCGTTGCCATGGTCAAGCATAGGCGGCTGTGATGACTTAACATCAGGTGGCCTGCATGTTTGTTTGCTGCCTGTACTCATTACAGTTTGGAATGCCTCCTATGACGGTGTAGTCTGCCTAACCGCAGTCTTAAAACCGAAACATTTCAGTATTCATACTGCACCGTTAAGGCTAGGAATAGGTGCTACAGTAGTGCCACCGACACGAGCCACGGACATAGATAAGACCAAGCCGTGGTTCAGAGCCCTACCTATGTTTTACCTGAGCTAAAATTTATTTAATAATTTATATATAAAAATGTTTTGACATACATAAAATATTATTTTAACATCATCATCAACATCATCAAAATATTACTTTTTTATATAATAAATTTACATTAACATTTCGTACTCTTAACATTTCATATAACTGTATTTAACAATGTGACCTTTTTTCTTACAGCTGCACCGAAACCTCATCATAGAGTTCCACCGATGGATTTGATGGAAAAAGGCTAAAGGATATATGTACGCTAATAAATAAAAATGTAAGTTAACATTTTCTTATACGACTAAATGCTTTATTCTATATTTAGTACAAATCTAAAATAACAATAGCTGTAAAAGCAGCAACGTATGAGAAACATTCTCGTATATTAGGGCGGACATCTGTTCCTTGCAAATAGTTTTTGTACATTAACAAAAAACTAAGCACTTTATACTTTGTAGACTACAAAACATTCGATTCTTTTATTTTACTGAAAGGTAGAAAAAAATTGCAATTATTAATTACTTAAAGTTACTTAAAATCGCATCGAAATTATTGATTAGATAGATTAAGTAAGTAAGTAAATTTATTTAAGTACTAATTACCAAAATAAAATGGCAGCATTTGTAAGCAATTTATTTTTAATTTACATAATTACATTTCGAGAAAAAAACAATTAGCTGCACACTTTATTTTCAATTTGGATCATGACAAATAGTTCCATGAAAATACTCCACTTTTTAGTAGTAAACAACGAGGTCTATTTAAGTTCTAGAAGCGCTAGGCACAGTGCAATAATCTCAAAGCCTATGTAGGTGACAAGTGTGTTGACACTCGCCCCCTCGCGTAGGACATTAACCCCTAATGAGACCGATCTACGCTAAAATACGAAAACACTCATTAGAGCATCATATAAACATTTACTTTGAAGGAATAATTATTACCTGAATACATTTCACAAGCTAGCAAGTATTCAAGCGAGCTCACTGACATACCTAGTTTTTTTTCATTAAAGGCGTAAAGGAGTAACAAATCAACTAATTCATTAACTAATTATATTCATAACTGTAAGTGTTTCGACGAGTACGAGTTCATTTGTTAAAAACACGCGTTAAATAACTAAAATATTTATGTCGTAATATCCCCGTCTCTGTATGCGTTTATGACCTAAAAGTGAAATGCAACCGCTGATGTAATTGCGTGTTCTCGTTTTAGATATTAGTTGGGCTATAAATGAGCTCTAAACAAAATGATTCCGCGAAACACGTTTCATGTTTTGATGTCGGAAAACGACCTATTTGTGGTCGTAATAAGGAACAGAATGGCGTTGATGCACCGTGGCATATTGTTGCGGGAATAATGCACTGGCGGCAGTAGTTTACGAGGTCTTTCACCCACAATATATGGGTCAGTTAGATTAGCAACGCTCCCCCCCACCGGTCACTAACACCTACTTGTGTACTTTTTCCGGCACGTTATGTCACGCCTACGTTTTAAACGCGTCAGAAATTTTAAGAGCAACGTTTGACATTTAACCAAATTTTCCTCTCTTGTATAAGTTTTGATGCACGTTTTTGAAATTGTTTATTTTTGGATGCGAAATTTCGACACAGATGTTTAGGCAACATAAATCAATAGCTTCCTCGACGTCATATCTGTACTTAGATGTGTGTTTAGGTTCCATAGAGATATGTACACCATTATCACATTAACATAACTTCTCGGCATGTGCGATAAAAAAAAAAAAATTTCTTCATTGTCTTAATTTTAGAACCTTGAAATTTTAAAGTTTTATAGATAGTTTTTAAAGTATTTTCAAATACAAAAAAGACAACAGTTAAGTTAGTTTAGCAACAATGAGTGCTATCAACATTCGAACAATGTATTTACATTATTGCTGCGTTGCAGAAGAAAATCCCATTTGTTATCCGCAAGTTACTAGGTTAATGATTTCCTTAAACGTACAATTCCTGTGCCCGCCTCGGCCTCAATACTACAACTATTGTTATTACTTCTTATCGCATTATTGTTAGTTTGCTATTAATTTACAGTTCTCATGCGTTAAATCTAGAATGGTAATTTTCTTTCCCGATAACGCTAGTTGACATTATTCAAATTAACTTTAACGCTTAAGATGATCCTAATATAATACGTAGCAAAATAATATATTATTCTTGTTAGTAATCGACATTAAATGATCAGTAAATAAATAACTCCGTCCTTAATTAATGGCGATCAAAACATCTTAATACACTAAACTATCTTTATTTGGTTTCGGATTTTATTTCGTAGTGATTTTGATTGAAAGTACCGAGTGCAATGTACTGAGAAAACTGTTATCTAAGTAAGATAAATAATAAAAGGTCATAAACCTATCCGTAATAATGTTTATTTGATAATAAATTCAGCGGCTGATGGATTAACACTGACGAAGATATTCTTATTTTCCCGCAGTCCTCGAGACTAGGCCTGCTCTAGTTCCGCGGGTCGCCGCCCGATCGTGAACTCTGGCTGGTCGATTATCGCGTTTTTATATATGTTTATCCAAACGATTTTCATAAAAGAAATTGTCAGGAAAGAGTTGAGCGATAGCGTAAAGTTCTATATTATGATACTACAGTTCGCATAAATTATAGTGCTGGCATTGAAAAGAGAAAAAATAAAGAAGTAGGTACAATCACTATTGATTATTTTCATTGAAGAAATTTTCCTTACGTTAAATGTTTAATGTTATGCTACAAGACAAATAGACTTTCGAAGTTCGCGTAACACTTATTAACAAATTGTTTAGTTAAATTATGTATCGTCGTTGATTTTATACATAAATATCTCGAAAGTAATGTAAATCATTTCAAAAATATCTCAAAGATACGAACTTTCATGAAATTCCGCATGGTTAAGCGACATAAAATAAATGTTAATAAAGAAGATGTACATTCTTTAAACCGTTATAAAATCAGAATACGGTAGCGCCTACATAATTCCGTTGTCAGGAGAGCTCTCGGTTTGCGGGCCGGGTTCGGCCAAGAACCGCTCAAGTCTACGCCATAGTGTCAATGCCCGTGAATGGTATATAGGTCAAACGAAGGCGCCTTCATGTCTGTATTGTGTCACGTTCGCGATTCAAAATACACGAACAATTTCACAGAAAACTGTTTCAAAACCCGTTCTGAAAACGGGAAGTAAAAATTTTACTCCCGTTCCTTCAATTCCGATCGAGTTGTATTTATCCTTCTTCAATAGAAACCGGTTATTTGCGATAATGAATAATTTATATCACCACCGACACTCGGAAGGGGTAACGAAATGTCATGTAATGCAAAGCAGGTTCAAAATTGGCATGGCTTAGAAAGTGATGTCAGTCGCCTTTGTGTTTTGCAACTTAACTTAAAGGTTGATGACATTCGATAGTAGAGTCTTATGTCAATGGTCGTACAGTATTATGCCGATGGTGGTAGTCTTACGGCGAAAGCTCGCCTGCAGCGTCACCACTGGTTTCTACTGTAAAACAGCAGTACTCGCTGTTTTTGTTTGAGGGATACGATTAAGCAGAATACACAGGATATTTGGCGTTCCAACTTCTCCAGACAAATTCTGGCAACGCCAATGAAATGAGGCAATGAACTGATGCAAATTGTTGAAGTTGAAAGAAATTGAGGTCGATCAATTATTTGGTGAGGATCAGTCAATACCTTCGAAAGATATCTTAATTTAAATGCCTTGCAGCTGCCACGCATCACGAAAGCAGCGAACACTTAACCTCATTTGCTGGTTAACTGCATGATACCGCGGCTGCGTCGAGTGTGTCGTCGGTTGTACGTCAGAAATGGGGTTGTGGTGGTGGTTTTGTTTGGTTGGGTTATAGTAATGCATAGCGCGTTCGGCTGCTGCGCTCGGGCAAAAGGGAAAGTGGTGGGCTTCCTGCTCACACGCGGAAGTGTTTATTTGCTAGTCGCTAGTTGGTTTGATACTAGCACGTAACTGCGTTTCGCGACGTGTGCGCGCGGATCGTTCTGATGCACTGCTTTGCAACATAGCGTAATACGAATTTGATTGACGTTGACATGGTGCAGGCGTATGAAATTCTTATTACGAGCAGTGGTCGTCTAGTTAGAGTTTTCGAGCGTGTTATTGTATTTTGAAACAAAATAACACAACCGGGTACACGTGTAGGGTATTTTAATAACTGTTTTATTTTGTGAACGGTTCAGTTAATATGACTGCACGGCAAGCATGAGAACTAACCGTGGAGTGTCTTAGATATTACTTTCGATTGCGCCGGCTGCAGCCTCCGACCGACGTCACTACTCTCACTGATGCGTCATTGATGATGGTAGGCGATTTTCATTGGATATAGCTATGGGCGATGTTTATAGGATAATTTACATGCTGTGGTTACATTAATCATCACCCTTAGAGATGAAAGAGTTTAGGCCATAGTCCACCAAGCTGGAAAGGTGCTGATTGGCGGACTTCACATGCTTTTGAAAACATTATAGAGAACCCATGGGCATATACGTAGGTTACCTCACGATGTTAACCTTCACATACAGGTGCCGGGATACAAACCCCGACCCACCGGATCTGATGGTCGAGATTCTTAACCACTCGGTTATCACTCACTTTAAAATATAGTTATAATTAGTAAAATATAGTTATAATTAGTAAAATATAGTTATAATTAGTAAAATATAGTTACAATTAGTAAATTATAACTATATTTTAAAGTGAGTTGTAGTAACAACTAGTTATAATTTAAATCACAGCGTAAGTGATAAGTAATTTACAACGGGGCTATATAAAGTAGTTTACTATAATTTTAATGTCTTTGCTGATAATTTCACTAAATGTAATGTAATCACGCAAAAATGACTACATAGATCCGAAATAAATTTTGTGCACAAATAAACCACGATGTACATTAGGACTTTAAACTTTTTATCCTGATAGAGGGCCCTGTGGAAATTTAAGATATTATTTTACTTGGACGTTTATACTTAATTCCACGCGAACCTGGCGGGACAAAACTTGTGTTTGTTAAACGGTTTTAAAGCCGTTATGTTAAGGTAGAAATAATTTATATATTTGTTTTTATATTTATAGATTTGTTTGTTATTTTAACATATTTAAACAGCTAAGTACGTAGTTTTATCAACTTATTCATATTACTCATACTCAAAAAAGGAGTATTTAATACATAAACATATAAGGAATATACATTTCAATAGGGGCATTAAATAAGTAAGCTATTGCGGGATTTATATTAAACTTGAAAGATAGAGTGAGGACAGAAAATAGTTTTATTCGGTATACATATAATCTCACAAGTAGGTAATACATAACCAAAAGGGCTCAGCTCTCACACACAGCTTTTGCCTTGGTTCGATTACGAAACTGCGGCGCTGATTTTAGTGCGGCCCGTAGAATAGCATCTTCCTCATTTTCATCCACACCTTTCACCTCTGTCTTGAAGTTTCATTTCGTTTCGCCCAGTCACTTGCGACATTGCACACGAAGCCACCATTTCCCACCAAAAATTTCCAATCAAAAGATAAAGTTTTAAGTTTGTAATATTCATAAATATATAACACTTTCTACATATAACCAGTACAAAAGTGCATTGTACAGAAACCCAAGAAGCATCATGTGCATGCTGCCGGCGCGGCGTTTCCGCGTTGGTTGCACTTTCTCCTGCACCGATACTGCGGAGTTATTGCTGCAGGAAATCCCCACAACCTCCAAAGAAATTTCACTTTGAGTTTAGGAGTTGCTTTATAGATTATATGATCTTACAGTCACGAGCTGTATAGCGTAAAAGACGCATAGCGTTGGGTAGCGGTAAGCTGCTGTGTTGACACAATTTACTTCTGGATACTTTACAAATTCTCAGTATTGTAAGTATTTTATCAACATTTTAGACAACATGAAATCAAATCTTCATCGTAAAATTTATCTTCAACAAAATTAATTAATTCATTTTTCATGATAAATTTCAAAAATTAAGCTGACTTAAATATTTAATATTCCAGATGGTATAATGGTATACCCGTACCGGCAATGAGAAGATGCAGTACCTATCATTTCATGCTAACATACTTTTTGTTATCACGACAATGTGAAGTGTGTGATTATTAGTTTTAATCACCTTTAGACAGATCGCAAGCGGATTAGTTGCGACATCAATATTTATAAAAACGCTATGTTTTAAGTCAATCAGAAGTGTCAACATAGCATTTACTATTTTGCCCAACCTTGTATAGTGAATGTTGGGTATGATAGGACGCTCGAATACCTGAGAAATAATGTGTACGAGTTACATCAGTGCGTTGATGACCTTAGCCAGAAAAAAAATGTGCAGTCTCCATTTATCGTTGAAGAAGGTTGGTTTTACATACGTTAAAATTAGTTGTAGTTGAGATCCTGTTTTGGGAGCTAATGCTTAATGTGCCCCCAGGAGCATGTAAGCGCTCTTTAAATTTTTATAACAATGGCCGAGCTCCTAAATATACCGCGTTACTTAGTTAAGGTATTTTAGAAGTCGTGCTTTTTATATCGCAAACCGATAATCATAGTCGAAAATCATAGTCGTAATAGTTCGGTATATACACTTAACATAACGACTGCCGGACAGATTGCTCAGCAGTGAATACATAGGCTATGGTCGCGAAGCCGAGGTGGAGTTTCAAGACGAAACGATATTAAGTATCCAATTTAGTATGAAGAAAGCTTTACTTTATTTAAACCTCACAATGATGATAAGTGATACTAATATTGTTTTTATTACTGTTGTATTTCTATAATAATACATTTATTTTTAACTAGATTTTGCCAGCGGATGCACCGCGAGAAATTTTACCTATCATCAATGCAATAGTTTCTGCACGATGCACCGAAACAGACCAGATAGATACGGCAGATAAAAATTATATGTTTATTATCATTCATCTCTGTGTCTTCTCCTCGTCTTAAATGATACTCACCGGCATAATAAAGTTTTTGCAAATTTTTGTCTACAGTTTTATTACGTAAATATAAATAGAACGCATTACAAACCATCCATTTGCAGAAAACTGAGGTGTTCTCATTATGTATACCAGCGGGGGATAAAACGGATTTCCTTAGTAAACAGCTCCCGAGTGACGGTTAAGTGAGAGATCCATTAAGTTTCGTTTAAAATGCATTGCGTGTCACAACTTTATTGTTTCCACGTATTGAAGAGTCGTGCGGTCACAAATTGTAATTGTATGATATCGTCTATGGATTGAAAACGCTTACGATGCAGATATGAATTATATTTATAAATAATTTGTTTTGCTCACGAAGATTTGATTTGAGTAATATTTGATTAATCGGTGGAAAATTCCTTCTTACTAATACATCTGCATCTGATATGACAGGTATGGTTATTTTGGAGCTGCGTATTCTACGCACTTTTATTTTAATGAAGTGGATAACGCGCGTGCCACCTGAAGTTAAGAAGCCACTGGAGACCATGAACATACACATCTAACCTCAAACAGGATCGAAGTCTTATCTGATATCATACGTGTATTTGTTGCTATTCCTGTGTACTAAGCTGGAAGCAGTCCAGTGTATTCTGTCTAATCTCACCCTCCAAATTGAAATGCAGCTCGCAGTGCTGCTGTACGTCATTCGACATAAAACTCTACCACCATCACGTACCACTTTTCTTGCTCAACAAAATGTGTCTGCAAAATTAATCACATATTTGACATCCGCACGTTGACTTATCCGCTACTGAAGTGAAATTATCAATCACGTGGTTGTACTACGATAACTGACGGACGTCATTAGCAAAGGCGAAGGGGAATACTGGTCGTTCGTGTGGCTCACTCGTAGCTCGTACTCGTGCGTTCGCGTAGCGGTTGCGTCACGGGAATAGAATCCAATAGGCCACTGTGAACATAACAGTTTTCATGCGATGCAGTTAAGCTGGTCTTTACAAAAGCTTTTTTTGTAGGGTTTCGTACCTCAAAAGGAAGAACGGAACCCTTATAAGATCACTTCATTATCCGAGTTGAAATTAATGTCAAATACGGTCTACAGTCTATTACGGAGCTGTTAGCTCTGTAGAAAGCTTTAAAGAGTATCAGCGAAAAAAAACTACGGCCATTAGTACCGCATAATTTCCGTTAACCTAGAGTCATGAAATTTGGCAAGAAACAAGGTCACGGCACATACCTATTAATGAAAAAACCCGATTATCGTTAATATGTAGTTATATGAAAATTTGCGATTACAAAGTTACATTTGCAGTTGGTTAATTGAGTTTGACGTATGTATGTACCGCGGTTCATATCATTTTGAAATTTTCGATATTTTGGCACAATAACATGCACTATGTTAAAGGGTAGACTCTCTAAACAGTTGCTGTAAATATCTCGTTAAAACTAATTGTAATTAACATAAAAGTTTGTACCGAACCCGCGGTGCGCGAGTCAGTCTCGCACTTGTACGATTCTTTTTTTTCCATTTGCCGCAAATCGCTTTGCCCGCAACTTCCTCTGATGGGAATAGAAGGACCTACGGTGTAGCACTTCCGTAGAAGGTTTGATTAAATCGTAGGTTTACGTTTTGAAGCTGTACTATCGCTGAAAGGTTATTTTACTTAGCCGATTCGAAGATAGAACGATAAAGTCGTTGTTAGCAAGTCGCATCAAGAATAACGTAGCAAAATTATCTCATTATGCCAATGGTTCTAAGTTGTTCCAAGAATATATCGAATATATAGTGATTCTACATTATGTTACGAGTATCTTAATCCGCTATAGAATTTGGCTCGAATTGTAAGGAATGTTAAAGAAGTATCAAAGTAAATTTCGCATTAATGCAATACCACCAAACGGTTTTTTTTTAATTACACTTCACACTCATAACCCCTGACTAGGATTTCCTAAGTCGTGGAAGCCATGAATGAATAGAAAACCCCAGACCAAGAACAAAAATCTAAATTCGACATTCTTTAAAATTTAAATCATCTTCAGTTCACTTAGCACGTGCATTCTGGTCCTATTTTGTACCCTTATTTTAGTTCTGTTTTAATTACTCACATACAAAACATATTGCTCAATTTAAAGTCAAAAACGTTAGTACGAACAGATGGTAGTATGAGGTCAACGGTGACGTCATGGAAATTGAAATGCACGAGACTCCGGATATAAACGGTTATTCCTTGAATTTCTATTTTTAAATTCTAATCACGATCTCTACTGATATTCTACTCAGTGTAATATGTCAAAAGACACGTATTTGGTTGCTAGGTTGTTATGGAAGAATAAAGAAAAAACAATATCCCCATAGCGGGCATGGTACTCATATTAGCGTAGTAACGACGTAATAATGTTAGCGCAAAACTGACGTCACAGGAGCACCGAGTTCAAAGGCCCGGCACGCCAGGTGTGAAACACATTGCTTTTTCTTGATCTCTTTGATTTTCTTTTCTCTGCCAATTGTAAATCGCCTGACGTATATCAGCTATTAAAATCTGTGAATGTATCCCGAAACATTTATGTAATGTTACCTTTATTAATAGAACAAACTGAATTTCAGTGAGATATTTTCGTTACAGTAACCGCAATTTATAGAACGGTATCAGAAGTATGGACTATATAAATAATCACGTGATATGTTGGCATAACTAATTTAACTATTTTGATGCAATTTTATTATGTCTATATTTATAAAAAATGAATGTTTGGATGTTGGATTGTAATGAAACTTTAGTAAGATATTGTCTGCACGCCCAGGCAGGTTTCTGACAGATTACCATCAACGTAAGAAAGGTGGGGCCCAAGTTGTTGAAGAAATTAATCTATTTCATACAGTTAAGCGGTATTCTACGTTTTTGATGTATATGAGTGACATTTTTTGAGACCAAGCGAACCTAGTCGACTTCATCGACAAAGCTCATAGGCAAAAGCTAGATCCAAATAAACTTCGGCCGTCAATCACTTAGCAAATCCTACATTACACTAAGTAGGTACAGCTGCTGCACTTCGACAAGTTGTATAAATGTTGTACTTTTTCTTAATACATAAGTTATATATATTTCCTTATATGCTATTGCAATTTTACGAGTATACTTTAAAGAAGAGTGAGTGACTAATGGTTAAGAATCTCGACCTCCCGCTCCAGTGAGTCGGAGTTCGAATGCCGGCATGCACTTCTAGTTCTCGAAAAATTGTCTACTCTCAATTATTCGAAATTACATGCGTATTGGAAATTATTATAGCTTGATTTAACGATGAAGAAAAACATCGTGAGGAAACCTGCATGCCTGAGATTTCTCCATAATGTTCTCGAATGCATACTAAGTTTTCCAATCCGCACCTGGCCAGCGCAGCGGACTATGACCTAAACCTTCTCATCTCTGAGAGGATACCTGTGCCTAGCAGTGGAACAATAATGGGTTGATGATATGAAAGATACCAGGAACATAGGAATAGGCAGGGCCGTTCACATTTAACTTTATATCTTGTGGCATTGCTACGTGACGTAGATGAAAGACCATTTGCAATTATTCACATGTTATTTTTAACCCTTTATTCCTACACCTACGCTGGTACAGTAAGCCAAGTCTTCTTGCAAAATCAATCGATTTTATACTCATTTTCTGGTGTGTTAAAAATAAACAATGGCGAATGAGACAGATGCCTGCGCTATGCTTTTGGTTTCTTCATTTAAAAAGGTAAAACTTGATATACATTTTTTTCAATAAAATGTAAGAAACTTTGGCTAGGGACTTTAAGTAAGAAGCTTATATGTTTCGAAATTACTGCGCAATGTGGACAAAAGTTAATTACATATTGTGAATAAAATTTGTATGATAAATGTGCCGAAAAAAAATTTCTATCCACGTCACAAGTTTTGATAAACAGCCAAACATTTCGGTGATAATGACCTCACAACTACAAAATATATTCTTATTTTAGAAAATCTTATGAGATTTGGCACTACTTATTTTTGTTCCTTCGGGTCAAAACATCGTTCCCTGCAAATAAATAAGTCAGCAGCACTTAAAACCGTGAATAGATTTGATTGAAATGTCGCTTCAACACGCATACCTTCCAATAAATTAGCGACTAGTACGAAAACATCAATTGATTTGAATAGAGGTATGGAACGCGGCATGGTAGCGCGTGTGTCGCTAGAGCGGGACAGTTAGCTGTCTGTGAGCTCCGTCTGCCGATGCTAAGGACGGTCGTTGGCCCCGCGGTCGGCCCCGAGTGAACTCCGAATACGTAGTGCGTTATATTTATTGTGCTACTCTCCGTACGCCGATGTTCCGATACGAGGCAGATTAATTCGATCGGGGCCCGTCTTACGCGATTAGTACTCAATTGGTAGAGTTTTGACCGGAACCATTTCGTGTATGTCCTAAGTATTATTTTTTGTTAATGGGTAATAACTATAATCAAAATATATTTTGTGAGTACGAGTGCGTTATGCTGTCAAGAATGATATATTCCAAACTTTCGTGATGCAGTTAATAAGGGGAAGCTGAATTAAAACCAAAGGCACGTAAGTGTTCTTATGATGCAGATATACATACATAAATCCGTTACTTGAAATCTATACTAACATAACATTGTAACGTTGACTTGAACAAGAATACACATTTAAAAATTTTGTCTGTTTTGTATGTTTGTTCGCCAATTAAACAAAAACTGCTGAATACATTTGAATGAAACTTTCACATTTAAATAACACAGAACGGCTCTCTAGAAACGGAGATACAGGCAGATCTCTCGGTAGTATGAGCCGTCATATAGTCGGGAGGTCAATTAAGATTAAAGTATTTTAATTGTTTTTTCACTGATATGCGGCGACAACGTCACGGTTCGTACTCTAGTGTTAAACATAACATGAAAATGAGATAAAATTTTATCAAAATTTATGCCTACTTATTTTACTGCTTTAACGTAGTACAGAAATAATGATTAACACATAAAATGTAATTAACAAATCTTTTGTTTGCTAATAGTAACACTAAAAGCTGTGTGTGTCCTGAATGACTAAAGGTGTGTGAACGTTTAGTTATAGTCAAATTATATACATTAATTGAAAAATTTATATTTACGAATATACATATATAAAAGTTATACTACTAAACTAATTAACAGGATATTTACCGCGATTTATGGTATTGGAGTTCCCGATATTTTGACGCAGTTACATGAATCATGTTCGTGGGTAGTGAAATGACCGATAAGTTTCTGTAGAAACTCCGATGAGATCCTGGTAATACTTAGTCTAATTCAGTCGTTTACTGACCATGAAAGTCTAAATCAGTGTGTAATGTCAAATTATATGTGAAAATTGTTCCCGTTCCTTGCAGTATTAATTAATTGCAAATGCATTAGTGCAATGATATTTAATTTTTTAAATGTTAATTGAACAGCAAACGAGCTTGCAGTCCACCTGATGCTGACCAGTCATTGCAGCCCATGGACATCCATACCAAACCTAAACACAGAAAGGAAGTCCTATCTGTGGTTGTATGCATCGCATCCAGTTGCTACTCATGCTCTACTAAGTTGGAATGCCTCCTGTCCGGTGTCTTCTGCCTAACTACACACTTCAAACCGAAACACAGCACTGCTCTCACACTGCTGCATTAAAAGGTGCTACAGTGGTGCCACCGCAGACGAGCCTTCACCCTAAATGTCAATTCTAAATTGATGAAAGAATTTTTGGTAAATCGGATGGTTAATTTCGAAGATTACCCCTCTGTATAAGTTTGGATGTAACTTACAAACTTAACCTCTTTGCAATATTAATATATTGTCCATACCAAATTTTATGAAAACCATAAACAAATGAGCAATTTGATAGCAATCGCTAACCCTAAACTGCTTTTGAGCGATAATAGCGCTCCGTTTAGTCACGCTCGCTTATGTCTGAAGGGGAGATAGTCATCGACTGGTTAGGATTTTAAACTAACTCGATTAAGTAGCCGTGACAGACCGACCGTGCAACTAGACGCAGTGTTGCTACTTAAAATAATTATATTTTTATAGTAAAAGAGCATCAAACGAGCATGTAGCCCACCTGATAGTAAGTGGTCACTACAGCCCATAGACATCCAACAACAATAACAACATAAATGGGTGTGATATGTGGATGTCCGTGGGCTGCACAGACTACTTAACATGACCTGCATGCATGTAATAAAAAATATAAAGACAGATTGTCTTATATGTGGTCGTTCGTGGATGCGTTGCTACTTCTTAGGTCTAAGATGGAATACCTCCTCTTCTCTCTTCTTCAAACCGAAACACAAACGAGCCAGCATGGTGCTTCATAGCAGAAGTATGTTCCAAGATTTACCACGAGTAGGTGCCGACGCACATTCATCATAAGACTCTACCACCATCAAAGGTTTTTACGAATACCTAAGTGTAAGTTTTTTTTGTGCGTTTTATCAAAATGTATCGACAAACTACAGACAGTAAAAAGACATTTCAAGCAAAATAATATAAAATTTTTGGTGGTTATGTAATGCTTTTCGAAAATCGGATTTTTGATCTGATCTCTCAGACGACAGTATCGCAATTCGGATCATTACATCTCAATTTCGAGCTCAATCTTATCCAAATATATGGCTTGATTGTATCTACTCCTTGTCCAAATCTATGGCTGTGGCATAATTCTATCTACTCAATTCTATCCACTAAAGCTATCCACTAAAGCTATCCACATACGAACACGAAATCCAAAATCTACAACGATATTTTACATCACAAGGCATTCATATACGCTTGAATTTCGAAGCGGTATATCGCTCATAGAATATTTTTTCAAATTTATCAGAGGAAGCGTATACAATCCATCTGTGCCAGAACTGATTGCTCTCAAAGTGCCGGAGAAATATCGTCGATCCTTTTTTTTTTTTTAATAGAATAGCAAACGAGCATGCAGGCCACCTGATGTTAAATGTTCACTGCAGCCCATGGACATCCATATCAAACCTCAACTGGGACGAAAGTCCTATCTGTGGTCGTACGTGAATGCGTGCCGGTGTTTGAATCCCGGTGTTTGAATCCCGACCCAACGGAGCGGAATCGAGATTCTTAACCACTAGGCTATCACTTACTCACACTCTGTGTACTCAAAATTACGAATTTACGATACTAGTAGGATACATATCTATGATTCGATTATGTTTCAGGCCTTTTATGTAGTCGGTACTTATTGGTAGTCCAGTTGGATTTCAATCCTTTTTTCAGTTTCAACTCACTCAAACTCTGTCTACTCAAACATTCTTATTTACATTATTAGTAGGTAGGTAATAGGTAATTGAAATATAATCGATGAATCGATGATTCGATTATATTTCAACCTTTTTATGTAGTATTTATTGGTAGTCGAGTAGGATATTAGTCCTTTTCAAAGTTTCGGTGGCCAATTTACTGTTTCTACAACGTAAATACCGTAGAAAAATCATTAGATACCCAAAAATAAAACTTACACAGAAGTCTACACGTATTTAAAAAAGAAACGGAACACGGAACACGGAACGGAACACGGAACGAAAACGGACCCCGGGTTTCATACCGAAATTCCCTCGGAATCTCCAACAACACTTCGGTCCGGTAACTAACAAATGACTACGTGCGGAGTGAGTTTCCCGATCAAATAAACTAACAGCGCCCGTTTCGGGGCAAATTGAGATTTCCGCTCGGACGCTTCGATCCGCACCATTTCCTACCAATGCCGCCTCTCCAGGTAACCGCTCTTGGTAAACAGTGTTCGATAGTTAAAAAACCTTTGGTATATATTCTCGGAGCTGGAGAATTTAAATAAAGATTTCTTTTTTAGTTTTTAAGAAGAGTGAGAGATAAGAGGGACTTGCCAGCATTTTTATGATTACGAAGTAGCATTTTTAACAATAATAATCAGCGATAGCCTACTGGTTACAAATCGATGTCTTGTTTCGTACAATGATTTCTATATTGTACCTAATATAGTAATAATAATACCACCATACCACAATGGTGGTAGAGTCTTAAGTGATGGTGGTGGAGTCTTAAGTGATGGAGGTAGAGTCTTATATGGTGGTGGTAGAGTCTTATATGATGGTCGTAGAGTCTTATGTCGAAGGCTCATCTGCGGCGGCACCATCGGTGCACCTATTTCTGCCATAAGGCAACAGTGTGAGAAGTGCTGTGTTTCGGTTTAAAGGGTGGTGAAAGGCAGCGGTGGTGCCGTCGCAGGCGTGTCTTCGACGTAAGACTCTACCACCGTCGCACCTTTAATTGATTGCATGTTAAATTAAAAAAGATAAAACACAACGGCCACTTTCTTATCATACCGCTTACTTTCCAAAAGCAAATTCTAAATAAGAACGTTGTTGAATCAAATCTAAAGTAAATAATCTAACAAAACGTCTCGGCCCGGCCGGCGCAAATTGTGACTTCCGGGCGCCATTCCGCCAATAGAGCCGCTTCCGGCAGGTGCCGCGGTGTAGTAAACGGGAAACGTGCTTTTAGGCGGGAAATCTTATTTAGTGGCAAATTGACCTCAACTTCAAATAAAGTTGATAACGCTGAATTGACTATGTCAACTTAAAGTAGATGAACCTCTAAGCCGCCACAGCCCATGGCATTAGTGGCATGGCCGTCCTGAAAGGCGATGATAAACTTTCGTAATTTTTGTTTGTAAAGTACGTTTTGCTTACATTTATTAGCCGCGACGAAGGTCAAACATAGAACACGTATAGCACGTCAACTTAAAAAATATACATATTATTTATATGAACGGAATAACGTATGAGCATGCAGGCCACTTGATGTTTAATGGTCACTGCAGCCAATGGACATCCTCCTCAATCAAACCTCAACTAGGACCTAATAACCTCCTACCTGAGGTTGTGTGTGAATGCGTTGTTACTCCTGAGGACTAAGTTGGAATGCCTCCTATCAAATGTCTTCTGCCTAACCTTCAATCGAAACACAGCAGATTTCACACTGCTGCATTACGGCAAAAATATACCACCACCGCTAGGTAGACCACCGTTGCGGGGGTACCGGCGCCGCAGGTGAGCCTTCGACATGAGACTCTACCACCATCTGCCATGCAAGACGATAAAAAAGACAGCTAAATCCTACTAAGGTTTCCAACTTAGTCCTCAGAAGTCTACGTACGACCTTAGGACTTCGGGCCCATTTGAGTTACATGTGGATGTCCATTGTACACTTAAGAACAGGTGGTCTGCACGCTTGTTTGCTATTCCGTTAATAAATACAGAAATACTCAAAAACTAAAACATTCCCAACCAATCTGTACGTCCAATGCGCAATGGCGCTCGAAACTGGAACCGAGAATTACAACGTCAAGAACAAACGTCGCAGCAATACAACGTCAAGGACAAACGTCTCAGCAATACAACGTCAAGAACAAACATCTCAGCAATACAACGTCAAAAACAAACATCTCAGCAATACAACGTCAAGAACAAACATCTCAGCAATACAACGTCAAAAACAAACGTCTCAGCAATACAACGTCAAGAACGAACGTCGCAGCAATACAACGTCAAGGACAAAACGTCGCAGCAATACAACGTCAAGTACAAACGTCGCAGCAATACAACGTCAAGAACGAACGTCGCAGCAATACAACGTCAAGAACAAACATCGCAACAATACGAACTGCGGCCAGTTATTACAAATATTACATGTGATTACGTATTACGATCGCAAGTTATCAATACAAATTACAGTGTTACATGTGTTATACTCGGGCAGATCGTTACCGCGAACCATCGGCTCGATGTGACCAGTCAGCGCGCGCTGTACTCATTTACGATTGAAATTGGGTAATGGCGAACGGAAAAAGTTTAGCGACTATGTTCGCGTTTCACGGGCGGCTGTCACCGCGGGCGCATGTTTTATATTGCCAGAATAGTAAATGGTCACTGCAGCCCATAGACATCCACATCAAACAACAACGACGGAAGTCCTATCTAAGATTGTCTGTGGATGCTTTATAGGATTATTTAATCTTGGATGTGGATATCCATGGGCTGCTCCACATCAACCACCTAACATCGGGTGGACTGCATGCTCGTTTCATACTCCATTAAAATATAACAATACCCGAGTGCACCACTCCAACTTAACAGGACAAGTTTAAGAAGTAAACTAAAAACAACAACTAAAGCCTAATTTTCATGAGCAATCCAATTCATCTGCCCGCAATGTCAAGAATGAATGTATGTATGAAAGAGCTTAATGAACTGAACGCGTCCAATTCATAAATCGAATACTTTAAATAGAACCCTCGGAGGCACTTTGGAGGCCATTAGTCCTCTGCTCCTACCGTACGGTCTAAAAAAACAAGCAAGTCGCATCTTGTACAATGTATGTCAGGGCAGTCACAAATTACATGCTATTACTGCTTTTTTCCGCGCAATCGCCACGCTGCCGCTTTGTCGACTCGTCTCAAAAAACGTAATGAATATAAACACAGAAAAATAAAGGAGAGCATGAATATTATTCTACGAAATTCTTTGCATCATGCTGCGTATGGAGGGGAACGTTTTCAACGCCGCGCATTCTAGCTGACACATACCGTGGAGCGCGCAAAAAATTATCTTCTAGTAATCATAACAAACAAAATCTTATGAATAACTAGTACAAAACATATTATTAAAAATCTTCATGATTTATAATATGTATTATAAAAAAAAAATACTAAGATTTTTAACGGAACATATTAATTAACTGGACACATACTCGGCAGCAGTCTTATGTCGAAGGCTCGTCTGTGGATGGTGATGAAGCCTTATATTCCAAGCCTCCCGTGGGTTTGATGGTAAAGTCTTTTACCACCTGCAAATAGTGGTAGAGTGCTATGTCGAAGGCTCGCCTGCGACACCACCACCGCCACATCTATTTCTGACGTTAAGAAGCGGTGTGAGCACTCCTGTGTTTCTATTTAAAGAGTTTTGCATCCACGTTAAGATTTGTCATAGATGTCCATGGGCTGCAGTTACCATTTGACATCGGGTAGCCTGCACACTTCGATAATATAATAAAAACAGATCTCAATTTCCTGCCTAAAGAATGCGCCATCCATTTAAAATTCAGTTGTGATTTATATGCAGTCATGCACAACTCCAAATGACCAATTCGAAGGAAACTATGTGAGGCGAATTCCCAATGTTTAAATAGACATTTTTAAATGTCCAACTTAAAGGTCACGTCTTGTAAACAATGTCTTTTTATTTCAATAAATATTTATCATGCAATCATTATGATAAATCCTTCTGAATTAATTTAATTCATTGATACAACCGCAGCGTGGGTATTGCATGAAATATTCTCGTCCTGAGAACCTTAAAATAACTCTTCTTAAAATAGCAAACGAGACGATGAAAAAAATATTTAAAGATGGCGGAATTACAGCTGTGCTCGTGCCATAAATCTTAACACATAGACAAGCAACATGGCCGTATGTTCTATATTGTCTCTGGCCCACATACGTTTTCGTTTTGGTCCTAGGCTGAAAAATATTACGTAGTTAGGATGTGCGTTATCGTGTAGCAGTAAGGATGGTTTTCGCTTTGATTGAGTTTATTTTTAAGACTGGTTTATCGATAATGTGGCCATTTTATTTTCACCAAAACAGGACGGCGGCCGGCCACAGCAAATTTTTAATTGATTTACTGTGGGAAAACTTAATTTAATCAATTACGTTAATTATTAATATAACCGTAATTCAACTTCCTTTCATTTATAGAAAACTAGTTATTATTTATGTTTATCTCTATTTAATTTTAATTAGTGTAATTGGCTGAGGCCTACTGATTGAATAAATAAATAAAATGGACATACATAGAAAGAAGAACACAAACCATACATGCTGCTTTACGGCAGAAATAGTGCCGCCTGAGGTATTACCGCCTCAGGTGAGCCTTCGACTCAAGACTCTACCACCATAAGAATTTATTGTTGATAGTTATTTTATATTTATGTGTTTGGTATGGTTTGTGTTCTTCTTTCTATGTATGTCCATCCGCGGTGGTGCCGCCGCAGGCGAGTCTTTGACATAAGAA
>DWKW01000176.1:0-20226 GCA_018250115.1 Doberes anticus | reverse complement strand
CGGTCTCGGTGTGGTCTGCCTCACCACACCTTACAAACGGAGGCGCTACAGTGCTCAGATTAGGAGAAATAGATGCAGCAGTGGTGCCGCCGCAGACAAGCCATGGAAATAACGCTCTACCACGATCAAAGAAAGACGGAAGTAGTACCCCTGGATATGTTTATCAGCTGCGCCGTGCCAATGTTTTTGTGTCCATAGCTGCATGCGATACGTCTACGAATGTTTTGCAAGAAACTGCATCTGATACCGTTGTAGAATTAAATGACTGAAACATGGAATTGCACTTCCTCTGTACGTAAATTCAGGTAACTTGTTGGACTCTAAAGGGAAGATAGGAGAGTTTTTGCTAAATCTTCCTTTATGGAAATTGTTGTGAAGGAACAAAATTTAATAGTTCATGAGGTCATCAGGTTTTTGATTGATTTCGGGGTTAGAGTTATGTCCCAGGCCCGCCAAAAGCAGCACCATCGCCGCACCCATTTTTGCCGTGAAGCAGCAGTGATGGTACTGCTGTATTCCGATGAATGTAATTCATCATCAACTCATTGCTGTCCCTCTACAGAGCATTTATCTCTTCTCAGAGATGAGACGATCTTAGGCCATAGTCCACCACGCTAGCCAGGCGTGGATTGGCTTTGCGAATTTTCCTTCACCGTTTCCTTACAATGTTTTCCTTCACCATTAAAGCAAATAACAATTAATAGAGAGGTCGCTCCGTATGACCTGACATAGGAGTTTGAATATGGAAGTGGGTGTCAATAAGCTGCAGCGACTATCCTGATAAACTCACTTACCCTGCATACTGATTTGCTTTTTCTTAAATACATACAAAACTTCATGAAAAATACTGAAATAATTACTGTTACACTAGACAAGTTACCGTAAACAAGGAGCCTAAGTACTGTCAACTTAACGTCAAAATGAACGTTACACCATTAGCGCAGTGCTACCAACGTGAAAAAAGAAACGAAAAGAGACGTACAAACAAAAGGGTTGAGTGACAAAGTCGACATCGATTATCGTACGATCTTGATTTATTTAAGCTTGTTGTGTAACGTGACTGTGTTCATCTATCATAAGCGTCGGAACGCGTTATCCGCGCCAATATCATAGGGTGTTTAATAGGACCGGAATGTTGATTCGGATTGTCGTACCAGAATCCTTCGTATGCGCGACAGATTAAATAACAAGTTAACAATTACGCCAATATTATGTCAGTCTATGTAATGCAATGGACATTTTTCCTATGTTTTTGTTCCTTGAAATGATTAACCAACTTAAACCCATTGTTTACACATTTTTCTCTTATTGACAAAGGAGAAGAAATCAGTAGCCGGTTTGGTCTTAACCGTTAAATCGCGAGCAGCATCTTATGTTGTCGTAATAACACTTCAGTCCTGAACTTATCAATAGATAGCGCTGCCCAAGTCCCTCATCATCATCATCATCAATGGCCTTTTCATCTTGTCAGATGATTAATGCAACATCCTTTTTTTTTTTGGTCAAGGCTGTACGCCACACGTTGTACGTAATAACAAAATAACGTTTTTTCGATTCTCAATCCAAACGGAGGAATACGCTAACAATATTTAGTACGGGAAAAGTTTACCAAAACTGTATCTCTAATTCTATATGCGCCGAGATCTCGAGAGGTCCATTAAAACGGACGGTATTACCACTCATGCGACAACGTTGCGAGCGAAAATCTAGTTATATATAAAAGTAAACGTGTGTATCATACTCGGTAATCTTGTGCAAGTGTTCGCGACAGGACGTTCGTCGTGCGTCACGATCGGACGTGCATTAACATATCGCGGGTTCGATTCCGCTATCGGGTTACGCCCTGAGCTGCGCCGTGTCCATTTGGTTAGGTGTACTTATCTAGAGTCAGCTTTATGGAGACCCTTAAATCTTGGAATAGACGTGGTTTACGCGACGAGTAATAGCAATATGTTAAATTCCTTAAGTGGTCGATCTTACGATGAAGAGTTGTTATGTTGCAGTGATAGCGAAGTGGTTTGATGTTCGACCTTTGGTCTGTGGTCCGGGCTCGGTGTTCGAAGTTGAAGTGATAGCGAATTATTTGAAGCTCGACTTCTTATTTCGATGGTCCGGGATCGGATATACCAGTAGTTGGCGTAAACGAGCGTTTGACTGAAGACTAGCACCATCTAGATACGGACGATGTCCTTGAAAGTCGCGATACTCATATTCCTAGTAAAAACCTGAAAGCTCGTGTTATAAATGTACAAAATTTCAACTAGGAAATTTTTTGATGGTGGTAGTCTTATGTCGAAGGCTCGCCTGCGGCGGCACCACCGTTGCACCTATTTCTGCCGTAAAGCAGCAGTATGAGAACTGCTGTGTTGGCATTCTAACGTAGTCCTCATGAGTAGCAACGCATCCACATAGGACCTCGGATAGGACTTTCGTCCTAGTTGAGGTTTGATGTGGATGTCCATGGGCTGCAGTGACCACTTAACATTAGGTGGCCTGCATGCTCGTTTGCTATTCCGTTTGAATAAAAAAAAAAGGTAGATTTTTTATGATCGATATGCATGCCTCATGTTCATTTGATCCATGTTGAAAGTAAATTTAAATTATCATACTTTTGTATATCATGAATTTTGAGATTGTTTGGACGTTCCAGAAAAATAATAAGTAGGTAGATAAATATATGCGAAAAAACTATTTTTTTTCGCTTTTTTGTAACGTAATAGTTACTATATTTTAGATATTTTGATAATTTTAAAGCACTCACTGCCTATTTCTTATTCTAGAAAAATATTGTATAACATTAAACTATGTTGAACCAAAGAGATTTAACTCTCAAGGGTAATTCATTACCTCCATAGGATGCCGACCCGGAAAGAAATTTATAGTTTCCCACTCTAAAAAAAAGGCGTTGTTAAAAAATCCAGAAGCGTAAAACTGCAGTGGGTCGAAGCTAATTCTGAAAAACATTGGCTAATTTGGCTTCAAGCCAAACATAAGATTGCACATGAAATAAGGAATTGACGAATCCAAAATACAGATAAAATTACTGCACAACAACACTGTATCGACACAACGAAATGACAGAAAAACTCTTGGTAACATATGCAGCCCATTTAAAATGACGAGAATCGACGTTAAGGTTATATAATTTAATATAAGAGTCCCTTCTATCAAATTTAAAAAACAAACCTTGTGAACATGCAGTTCATATCGAAACTTAACTTAAGACTTTTATAGGTACTCTAGAGGATATCTTTTTTTTTCTTTAATAAAAATTATTTTAATAAAGTCAATAAAAATGTTTATTCTTATTACCACTTATAGGATAATTTACACGAGTAATAGTTACGCTTATACCAACATACAAACTACTAAGTAGTTCAACAAAGTCAGCGCGATTTCAGAGCAC
This sequence comes from Doberes anticus, assembly GCA_018250115.1. Lineage (NCBI taxonomy): Eukaryota > Metazoa > Arthropoda > Insecta > Lepidoptera > Hesperiidae > Doberes > Doberes anticus. The sequence continues at coordinate 16,820 of DWKW01000176.1, read as the reverse complement.
GAACCTTCTTAATAGATAATGTAAAAACGTAAGTCACGCCCATCTGCTACTGACATCCGAAATTGTTTTAGCTCGACTGAGAAAATGACAATGCCAGCGTCTTCGAGGCCAAATGAGTCAAAATGAGAAGTACATCATGCGAAGAACAAGTCTACGTTTATCTTTAATTTTGTGATCCTTCAATTATTATTTTCCGTTGGAAAAGAAACCGTTACAAAAAAACCTTTTTTATTTTTACATTGTAAACCTGACAAACAGGCAGACGGACCATCTGATGGTAAGTGGTCACCGTCGCCTATGGACAGAGGCAACACCCGGGGTATCGCCGGTGCGTTGCCGGCCTTGAAGGAGGACTGTTTTTAGCGCCTTTCTTGAAGAACCCCATGTCATAGCGCCCCGGAAATGCTTCGGAAGGAAGATTGTTCTATAACTTATAGATACATGGCAAAAAGTAGCGTGTCAATCAGACCGTGGAGGACCGCCACGAATCCAGATGGTGAGGGTGGAACTTCAATCTTCAATAATACTTGATCTCTGTACATTAAAAAATAACCTTCATCATCATCATCATTAACCCATTATTATCCCACTGCTGGGCATGGGTCTTTCCACAGAGATGAGAGAGTATAGGGCAGTTTAGGGTAGTTAATTCACAATGTATATTATAACTTAAGTGTGCAATACGATGACCCGTAGGCCATAGTGGCCAATGTGCCGGTCCGCCATTCAGAGGGTGCTATTTTCGATTCCCAGCGGAGCAGAAATATGCATGATGAATTTTGATTTTTCTTTCTTTCTGGTCTCGTGTATATGTTCTTGACTGCGTGAGTCCGTGGCACCCACAATACAGCATGCATCGTTATTGTTTGTTGCGAGTTAAATTGATCTCAAAAATATATTGTGCGGCATACTGCAGAGAGGTCAAACTGTATTTCAAGTCGTACTGGACCAATGTTGTTCTAATCTATGGCAGAGCTTATACCTGAGTATATGTTATCAAACTTTGATTGTTTTGTAACAATCAACTTAGTAGTATTTTCGCGATTGACGAACAAACTGACGGACAGATAAAAATTCTAAACTTGTTCGTAGCTCACTGTACCGTAGATCGCAAGAATGAATCATGACAATCGTACATTTTCGAACTAAATTGCTTCACAAGCTACGAGTATAACTGCCCACTATTATTTACTCTTCACTGGCGAAGACGTCTTCAGTTTTTCGTGTAGATATTTAGGCCTTTCATGTATTTGCCGCGCAATTACCTCGATATTAAGTCTTAGGTCTTCAAAGCCACATGAGACTGAGCGTTGATTGAAACTACGAATATATGTATACTAGTTTAGTATTCGTGCCACACTAGCCGTCGGTATAAATTAATATTAGCGCAACTGAGTATTCGAAATCACATTTAACTACATTTGTACTATAAACGTTATGAATAATTTACAATGTAATTGCTGAGTTTTGGTTATATTAATTATTGATATTAGCAAAATTCCTTTATAAATGATACATTTGTACGATAAAAAGGACCACGACAGGAGTGATTAAGTGGTTAGAAATCGAGCTACGACTTTAAACTTTCTCAGCCTTGGTTGAAGCCCCGTCTCTACAATGGGACTATAATGGGTTGATGATGATAAGGCACCGGAAGTTGATTGTTACAGACAATTAAAATTAAATTAATTTGTACGTTAATTTGTACTAAATATTCAAATTGTACAACTAGTATTTTTATAAAGTGGAGTTTTAAGAAGAAAGCTTGCTTGGGGCGGGACCCCGCTACACTAATTCTGCCGCAAAGCAGTAGTGCTCGCACTGATGTTTTTCGATTTAAAGGGTGCGAGAAGTCAGACTTGTCACAATTAGTAATAGTACTTTATCTTGAAAAACTATGCCTCGTTAAACCTTAAATAAATCATGCTTTCAATAGCCGTTAGCAGTACGAACTAGTCTCGTAGAGGTCTCATCAAACACCGGTTGGCATTAGGATTCCGTCCGTCAAATGGCAGGGCACAAACAGCGTTCGAAATCGAGCTCATTCGTCGGTAGGATTTAATTGTTTCGATTCACGAGGTTTATCCTAATCCTAGGTTTAAAATAAATGGGTGGTTGAGTGGGTTTGTTAGTTTATACTTTTATGATTTTTTTTGTCCATTATCTATACAAATATTATAAGGAGGTAAAATTTGTTCGTGAGTCTGTATCTATAAAAAAAATATTTGTTACCGAAATAGCTAACGAGCATTCTGCCTTATGTTGAAAGTCATTGCAGCCCATAGACATTCACATCCAATAACAAATAAAGCCGAAGTTTTATCTAAGGTCGTATGTGGATGCGTTGCTGCTCGAGGACTAAGTTGGAATGCCCCTATGTAGTGTATTCTGCCTAAACGTTCTAGTTCTTCTGTTCTCACATAATAGTGATGAGATTTACCTTTTAATGTATGTTATTTGGTTACTTATATAGTTAAGCACACAACATAAAGTATCTACAAATAAACAAATATATGAAATATCGTTGAAACACGATTTGTAAATTTGTGGATATTTTTAACCACGTAGTCATCAATCCACACTCAAGGTGGCTTTTTAGTAACTACCCATTGACCATATGAAAACTCGGTTTGGTACTTCACGAAAAAAGATTTTAATAAATCTGTACGACTTATACTTGTAGTATGAGCACTGCTGTATTTCGGTTTTGAAGGATATGGTTAGGCAGAATACAGTAGAAAGGAGGCATTCCAACTAAATCATCAAGAGGTTAACAGGATGTCCACGGGGTACAGTGACCTCTTTACATCAGTTGGTCTGCACGCTCGTTTGCTATTACATTAATGTATAAAAAAATTAGAGACATAGAACATAAATATGTAGAGTTTATTAAGCCAAGCTTGAGGCCAAATTACATACGTACGTATAATCTGTGTATCATCGTTGTGTGGGTTGAGACGGAACCCACTACGATATTTGGATGATAGAAAGACAGTCCACACGATTAGGCAAAAACTGATTTATTCATAATTTGATAATTACTTGATAGTTCAATGATACACTAATAATAGACTGATATAAAATGATACAAAAATGATAGAATATGATAGAAGAGTGCGCGAACAATTGCATCAGACTTAATTAGCGCACTGACGCCAATGCATCGAAGCAGCGTAAACTGCTGATGCCACAAAATGTACGGACGTAGCCCGTACAATCGTCAAAGTTGTCGTGAAAAACTGATATCGTTCCGCCCAATGAGACCTTTACCTTTGAAACTTATCTTTATACACGGTTCCGAAAATTCATTCATACATTCAACGGCTTCATTCAGTATTAGAATAACTATGAATTTATCGAAATAATTCATTGACAGTAATTCTATTTACAATGTACAATTAGTACGTGATAATAGAATGAGTGTGAATAAAAATTCACATGGAACTACTTAGTGGAACTGCAAATATACCCATGGTTACAAATACGTTTATTAAATACGCTGCCATACTGCTACCTATAGGGAAAAGTAGGTATTATCAGATTATTTATACAATCCACTCGGAAATTGTGAAAGGTTTGTACGCAATTTTGCTTACGCATTGGCCACTTGTTAGTCAGGTGTCTGACTTAATTATGGAACTATAAATAACGGTTGAAGTACGGCTCTGAGTGACGAGGGTAGACTTGACGTGAGTGTTTACGTAGTATTATCCATATTGTAGTTAAATTTAACACTGTATTACATTTTGAAGATGGTCGAAACCTTTGTAACGTGCTAAGGTCGTGCGAATTTTGATAGTTTACGTGAAACTGTAGAGTTGTAATCTTTTGTTGAAGGCTCTCTTACGACGGAGCTACCATTACACCTATTCTGCCGTCAAGCAGCACTGTGAGAACTATTGTGTTACGGTTTGAAGGTTGTGGTTATACAATAGACACTGGTTCCTGTCCGGCAATCTAACTTAGTACTCATGAGTAGCAAAGCGTCCACGGTGACCTCAGATAGGCCTTCCGCCCCAGTTGGGGTTTGATGTGGATGTCCATGGGCTGCATTGACCACTTAACATCAGAAGGCATGAATTCTGGTAAAACATAAAAAATAGATAAGTGATTTCTTTGGAAGATGCTTCGTCTCTGAAGCAATGCCAATAATATGCCTAAATAAAATTTACAGCAGCCAAACAACACAATAAACTATACTTCTCAGTTTCCAATTTCGGAGCCTGAGCCTCTCAATCCTTCCGGAAATACATTTAAACTGTTCAGCCGTTCATCACAGCGCCAGAACCGCTTCTATTGCAAAACATTCTTCACGGCCGAAACACCATTTGTTTCCATTTTCGGCCGGGCCTGTAAATCGGCCATTTCTACCGGGCCCTGTTCCTTCCAGTTACCTGGACCATTTGGACGAAATAATGTAAGGCGTGATATTCAAAGGAAACAGTGATTTGCGTTTCTATGAAGGATGAGAGGAAGTAATTTATCCATTTTTTTTAAGAGTTTTTTTTGTCCTTAAATTGTGTTAATAATCTGTACGTTTAATATAAGGTATAATATAGCGTACGGAATCTGATTAAGTTGTTCTGAATTATATTGATGTGCAAACCAGTATGCAGAACTGTTTAACTAGTGATCACTGCAGTCCACCCATATTTACTTTCAAGCAGATAAAACGGCAGCGCCAATCGGAAAGGCAGATTTCAGAAATTGAAGTCTTTGGTGCTTTTGATCAAAATATAACGACAAAAATTTATGATAAATTATAAAACGATCGTTCAAATCGGAAATTTTTGAAAATATTGAATTAGGGTCATTTCAAAAGTACATAGTAAGTGTTTTTTTATGTATTAGACTGAGAGACTGGAGCACCTGATGGTATATGGTCACCGTCGCTTATGGAGACGAGCAACACCGGAGGGATCACACGTGGGTTGCCAGTCTTGAAGGACTCGTTTTGCGAGGTGGTTAGGCAGAAGGCACCGGACAAGAGGCATTCCAACTTAGTCCTCATTAGTAGAAACGAATCCACATACGACCTCAGCTAGAACTATCGTCCCAGTTGAGGTTTGACGTGGACGTCCATGGGCTGCAGTGAACACTTAACATCAGGTGGCCTGCATGCTCATTTGTTATTCTATTAACATAAAAAAACACTCTTATTGAAGCTCTGTCACTTTTGTCATCACTTTTGGACTGCAATGCGTTCAGACTTGTATCCGGAAAAATTGCTAACGAGCTAACAGGCCACAGATGTTAAGTGGTCACCGCAGCCCATGGAAAGCCACATCCAAGCTCAAAAAAAGACCGAAGTGCTAGCTGAGCTCGTACGTGGAGGCGCGGCAGAATAAGAACAGCGGTGACTGCAGGCGAACCTTCAACTTAACGCACAATAACCATAATGTACGATGAAGAAGCGGATTCATAACAAAGTGACGTTCAAAGCGCATTGCCAACTTTTGACATGAGTACAAGAAAAATAGAGTTATAGATTCCAGAAACCCGTACTTCAATATGTTCGTGGCATATTGGCAAGTGTATAGAAAAATTGGCTAACAATACAAACAAGCTAAATCCACCAAACCGAACTCCGTACTCCTTGTTCTGGCATCACGCCCATGTCTCAAAAGGTTTGTCGGTTTTCATTCCTCTGCCTTTTCCCACATCGTATTAATGTTTCCTATGACTTATTTCTGCGAATTCTGCTGAAAATTTCAACAGAAACATTTCCTCTTTCTTATTTTCGCCGGATTTGTGATTTATGGCGGAACAATTATCTCTTTATCTAGAAATTGTTGGTAAGAACAATCTCAGTCTTTTGTTCGTTTGTTCTGTTTTCCATACAGTATGTACAAGAAATATCTTTAAACCGCGGTCATAATTTATCATCGCTTGCAGGAGCATGTGATGCGAATTCATTGCTTGAATATAAGACTTAGGTCTAATTTAAGCTCACATTTATGTGATTGCCAGTGAACATCAAACAGCCTGTATGCTCGTTTTATATTTCGTTAATGAAAACAGTAAAAATAAAATGTCAAAGGTTTGCCTGCGGCGGCACCTTCCCTGTGCCTATTTCAGCTGTATGAGCACTGCTGTTTTACCGCACGGCACAGCACGGCAATTTTAGATTGTAGGAGTAATAACGCATCCACATACAACCGCAGATAGGAGAGGGTAGATCCTCAGGAAGTGGATATCCGTGGGCTTCAGTGACCACTTAACAACAGGTGGTCTGAATGTTCGTTCGCTACATTAATATAAAGAAGGACATAGGACATGCAATACTTGGTAGAAAGTATAGTACGATCTATGCGACGTGAGTGGCGTGAAATCGTCCAAACAGTGGTCAGTTTGGACCACGCTGAATAGCTTTGGATACGTATTTCTATAGATCCGTAGATAAACTGATGCGTTGCAATAAATGAAAAAAACATTAAAATGTTTATAAAAAATATGCTGGAGGTGCAATAATTTTTTTTATTATTATACAATATTATACTTTGGAGATTGCCAGCCAAAGCTTTCAATTAAAGCAACGTTATAATACCATTAGTGGTGTTTGAGAGTTATTCAAATAATTATATTTCAAGAAATAGAGGTGCATGCCGGGATTTGAACCTCCACTCACCATAGCGTGGTCGAGATGCTTAACCACTAGGCTATCACTCACTTATAATGGGTTAATGATTACTATTTAATTGGCCACCATTCCGCACTTGGCTCGCGTAGCATTTGCATTAATTATTATTGATTAAAGTATTACACTTCGATTTGTCAAGTCATTCACACCATGTATCCAAATATTCCCGTACCTCACTTGGTGATAAGACAATTTATAACACACTCAATATTTTCCCTGACGACCGGAAGGAACCCAACTATTTGTCACAAGAAAAGAAACAAAATATATCAACGAACTATCTTTCAAGATTCGTTTACCAACATGAAGTGATAAAACTTTGTGTGAATGGTACTTTTCTCGCGTTATCGCGTTAAAATAAAAGGTATTTATTCTTAAGTAACAATACAATATTTTTTTAAAGAACTAAAATTAGTGTAGTGTAATGTTACATTCGTGATAAGCTTTGTCTGCCGATTGAATCCCTAGTAATAGTAACCTATGGTGTAATATAAGTGGTTAAGAATATCGACCTCTCAGTCTGGTGAATCCGGGATCGAATCCCACCACTGATATTTTTTTTAATTGTATGCCTATTAGAAATAAACTCGGTTCAACGGTGAAGGAAAACGCTCTCGACTTCATCTGCCATAGGACATATTCTTCCACGATGTTTTCTTTCACAGTTGAAACAAATGATGCTAATTTTTTATATGCACATAAGTTCAAAAAATTTGGGGTGAGCTGGTGGTTTGTGCACTTGTATTCTAACTCATTTGAGTGGAAGGACGGTCAATGCTTCCACTGCATGTTCATTTGCTATTTCTTTAAAAATCTGCATTATTTTTAATGTGACGACATCGTAGCTTGTGGATGTCGAGTACGAATCTCGTTAAGTACGTTAATATAAAAATAAATATATTTATAAAAATATTAGTTACATGGAAAAAACATATTATTATTTCAAAGAACAAGCCTTTGAAACTGACTGTCGAAAAGGGACGTCCCTAATATAGTCCGCATATCCGGGCACCCGTCGTAACATGTCCATTTCAAGCATCATAAACACAGGAAATTATTAATCTGTGCATTTAGTAGGGGCGCTTGTAACAATTTCAGTGTTGCCAAATTATAAAAATCAGAACTTAGAAGCGGCAAAACTATAGCGTAAAAATTTAATAATTTTTGAGATATTACAGAGATTTTAATGAGAATTTAATAGTAATGGTCAGAAAACCTGCATGCCTGGGAGTTCATAGTTCTCAAAGGCATGTGAAATCCGTCAATCCGCACTTAGAAAGACCCCTAAGAGGAGACCCATTCCCAGCAGTGGGACAATAAAAGGGTTAATTATGATACAAGAATAGCGTCAAATGGTTAAAAAAAAATGGCTAAAATAAACAACAATTACATGGGTAGTATTGAAATGTATTACAAATAAAATTATTCTAAATTATCAAATTGTCATCGCTTAGCATTCTTTCTTTTAGACTTCCCAGGCCTCGGATTTTTCTTGTTATTAGGTTTGAAGGATTTCGTCTTGAAGTTGAATGGTTTCTTCTTTGCTGAGCTATTGAAACCATCCATTTGGTTTGATGACTCCCGGGTATTCAATTTAGAACCTTTCTTTTTACCACCAAACCCAAACTTCTTATCTTTGTTTGCACGTTTCTTGTTTACTTTGATCCTCATATCCTTTCCCTTATTTTCTTTGCCTTTTCCACTATTTTTTCCCTTATTGTCCTCTAAGAAGTCCAAGTCAGTAGACTTGCCTTTTCTGACTCTCTTCAGCTGTTCCATCATGTGTTTCTTCTCAGCTGCTTGTTTTAATTTTGCATCAACCTGAAACATTTTGAGATGTTTTGATTTCATTGCTCAAACAAATTTCTGTCTTGATTTTAACTATTAGATATTGTGATAAAATCAAAGACTGATAAAAAACATTGTGGTTAGGCAGACCACACAGAACAGGAGGCAACCAAGTAAAACATCCATGTACAACCTCAGAAAGGATTTCAGTCCACATACAACCTCTGATAAAAATTCAGTCCTATTTAAATTTGGATGTGGACGTCCATGTTCTAATCTAAAGGCTGCATGCTTGTTTGCCATTCCAATAATAATTAAAAAAAACTTTAACAGAATTACTATGGTACTTCTAACATTCACATACAAAGTCAGATAAGACTTCTGTCATATTTAGGGTTAGATTTGATATGCACGTCCCCTGCAATTGTGTTTCAGTACTCAAAAAGACTAATTTAGAAAATGCAGCACTGCAGTTACATGAATAACTCCAATATGTTTATCACACTCTCAGAATGCCAATAAATTATTAGGTACTAACTAGACTATGCTCATGTTAAAATACATTCGAAGAAGTGTAACAATGGTGGAGACCATAAATAGTATAACACTGCTGAGCCATTTTCATTACGACTCCACCACCACTCTCATATTCCACACACCTGTACTCGTTTACCAATCTTCTTCTGCTCCCGGAGTTGTCTGACTTTCTCAACTCTTGCCTGAGCAGCTTGCTTAGCCATCAGGTTCTTGCGGACCTTTTGCATGTGCTCATCTGACTTGGCCATTTCTGCAAAGTAATCATCTGGCCTGAAACATGCACAATAGAATATTATTGTACATTAAAGCGAAAAATAAAAACAAAGAAATACTTAACAGTGGAACCATCTGTTCCGCTAAACTAAATAAACAATTGCTTGAAGATATCAACTATGAATAACAATAAAGGTACAATTCTTTTTATATTTAAAAATGAATTTTTCACTTTTACTGTTATCAAATTACTCACTGAAGCTGAAAGACTACATTCTTAACCACTAGACTATCACTAATTTCATTAAAATGTCTCTTAACATAGCTAAACAAATGATAATTGACTCGCAACATAATGTTGCAAATAAATTTTGATAAACCAAAAGTTGCAGATCCTAGGATTTGAACCTAGTCTGGCTGAGTGAGACAGCAAAGATCAAACCACAAGGCTATTAAGTGTTCATAAGATTAATTATAAATTACCGTTTCGTAGGTATATTAAGTTCTTTGAGCCTTTTGATGCCATCAACAACAGCTGCCTGTGCCTGTCTGTGGATGAGATTCTCGCGTTTAAACTCATTCAGCACTGGATCCTGAGCAGGATCATACACCTGGTTGCCTCTTGTGTTCTCTTTGATGTTTCTGAAAAAAGGTTATTACATTATCAGATGGTAAATAATTTAGTGTGGTAAAGTGAATGATAGGCTAGATGTTAAGCATCTCAACCTGAATGGTGGGTGGAGGTTCAAATTCTGACACACACCACTATTTCTCGAATTATTATATATTCTAAATTTTCCAAATAATGTGTCTATAAATTAATTATCACTCGCTTTAACAGTTAAGGAATACATCGTGAGGAAATCTGCATGCCTGAGAGTTCTCCATAATGTTCTCAAAGGCATGTGAAGTCTGCCAATCTGCACTTGGCCAGTGTTGTATTATGGCAGTTGGATTATGACCAAAACTGTCTCCAGCAGTAGCAGCAGTAGGCCAATAATAGGTTGATGATATATACAATGAATTTAAATTTTGCAAGAACATATTCTTCAACATGTTCGTTTTTATTTAATAAGTGATCACTAACATTGTATACACTAATACATTAAAAATGTATTAAGCATTAAGACCATAAAGTCTGATAATTTGTATTTGACAAGTCCAATAGACATTCACTTAATAATGTGTTGATGATAAACTTAGATGCAAGATACCAACTTTCTTCTTTGCGTTGTCTGCTCAATCTGCATGGCAACATCTGGAGCCATGTGGGCCACAGTTGTGACAAGGTCAAGGGTCTCCAGCCATGGTAACTTCAGCTCAAACTCCTTCAACTTTGCTTTAAGATCTGCTACATTGTTGATGCATTTTTTTTCAACTTTTTCTATTTCTTCATTCAGACCGGGCTTTAGCAGTCCTTTTGCGAATGCTTCTTGAAGCTGTAAAGCATTATGTTTATTGTAGATATATAAATTTTTAACAAAACTTTTCCCACTTATAGCAGCACACTAGGATTTAGTATCCTGGGTAAAACAAGAAAATAAACATGCAAGGCCAGAAACTGAAATTCATCATTTAAATTTCTGCCCACTGGGAATCCAAGTCAGGACTGATTGGACAGTAGACCGGTAACATATCACTGTGTCAAACGTGTCCAAAAATATGGTAAAAATTTCATCTGCAAAGTGTATTTACATTCAATAATATCTCAATGTTTAAAAACATACACTATTTTAAAAAATATTTTGTACCATCGGGCTGTATGTTATCATCAACCCATTCTTGTCCCATTGCTGGGCATGGGTCTTCTCTTAGGCCATAGGCCACCACTCTGGCCAAGTGCTGATTGGCAGACTTCACATACCTTTAAGAGCGAATTCAAGGGCATGTAGCTTTCCTCACGATGTTTTCCTTCACCGTTACAGCAGGTGATAACTAATTCATAATACGCACATAATTCCAAAAATTTTGAACAGACAATATTTCGGGAAATAGAGGTACGTGAAGGGATTTGAACCTCGAGATGCTTAACCACTAGGCTATCACTCACTATGCCTATGCCGTATGTTATAATAAGGTGCAATGGTACAAAATATTTATTAAAATAAATTTTGTAGTATTATTGTGCAGTACTCCGTAAAAATTATACATGCCGACATATAATGATGAACATTTCAATAAATACTTACTTCCTCGTCAGAATCTACTTCAGTGTCGCTGTCATTTAGTACAAAATCGGCCATTTTTTTATAATTTATAATTTCTCTTAAATCGGTGCGTTTTCAAACTCAATAATGGTAAATAGCAGACTTAACCTTTAAATTTAAAAATGTGCTCTGACAACTGACAACTGACAGGCAACTCTGACATAGCATAAATATAATTATTATTCAAGTCACTAGAATAAAACATACATGGCGGCCGAATGTATGCTCCGCTCTCACCATATCTCAGTTTATGGTGTGACAAATCATTCCTTCGAAATAACGAGATTTTTTTTAAGATTACGTCCAATTTGCTGAGCGGTTTTCAGTAAGCATATAAATAAAATGTACATTCATTTACTTGCTTACTCAAAGCTCTGAATGAAAAAATATATCATGTTAATATCACACAATATACATTTTACTTAAGTAAATCTACCTAATTTAAAGTTAGTTAATCATTTCAGTATTTTATTATGAAGATCATGATATGCAACATATTCAATCAAAAACAAAGGACAGAGGAAAAACATAGTATTACACAAAAATAAAAAATTAGTAAGTACACAAAAATTTGCAATACCTGCCACAAACTTGATACTATGCTAACAACGCTTTACGTAATGTTAAAATAATTACAGCTAAAAATTTCTTACAACTTCAAAGGCGCTTTAAATTTAAGACCGAAACTTTTACTCAATTCTTATTGTTTTGTCTCAAATATTAGATATTTTTACAGGAAGACATTTCCAGATGATTCCATTAATAGATTTTCTTACTGAGCATCGTGCATCCCAGGTACAGATTGTCATTGACCCTTTACTTTACTCTATGTGCTCTGTCCGTATTCGACAGTTAGCCTATGTCAGTATTTCTATTTAAAACTGATTTAAAATAATCTTATGTGGTAGCACGTAACGATCAATGTCGTTAATCAAAAAAGAGCTGCTATGTAGTGTTGTTTCGTACTTGTTTACTAAAAGGATTAAAATCTATTGTTTCGATTTTCTGTATAGGTAAAGTTTTATTTAAAAATATTAAATGAAATTTAAGTTACATTTAATTGATATCTTATTAATAGGCTTACCACTCAAGTACACATTTTTCTTCAAGCACTGGACGCGTGACACAAAGAAATTTTATTTAATATGCAGTTGCTATAAACACTGTAAATACTTTTATCTAGTACCGTCACAGAAGGAAAATGAAATTTAATGCACGTTTAGTCTTTAGGCTGAATGGCCTAAGTTCTCTTTCGTTTCTCTGTTTTAAAACTAAAGTACATCAACGAAGAACAAAAAAAATTAAACATAGTTCAATCACTATTTTACCTGTGAACTTTTTTCACCTGTAAAGCCTAAGAATTTACGTCATTTACGACAAAAGTACAAAAATATAATTATTATGACCTAACGTGGCATGGCTCTTATTATTCTTGATGTTACAAAAGTATGTTAAATAGTTTTCACAATAACCAATGAAATATAATATCAACAGCTATTGAAGATGTATTATTTAATTACGAAATTTTTATTTTATTTTTTATTATCATTTCCATTTCTGAAAGGCAATTTCGTATTATTTACGACGATAAAGTATTTCTTTGTGAAACATCATTAAAGTAAAATATATTCGATTAATATCCTTGCAAGTTAAAAATCTCCTATGTATACGTAGGAAACTGATTGAAGTTATGTGGACTGTATTATGACCTTTATTAAAGTTATAAATTAATCATGTACTTTATTTATTTAAGTAACAAAACTTCGATGAAATATTACTAATCTACTTTTAGATAGTTTTGTATGCATTCACTGCAGGCAAAAGCAATTTGAAAAAGTTTTAATGAATTGTTTATTATTAGTATGTTAAAAAAAAGTTCAATAAAAACCATAGATTGGTGTCGTTACATTACTTTATAAATATGTTATATTGCATTTTAATTATTTATTAAAATTTATGCTCACTACAAAACATATATAACAATTTAAAAATATCCATCATAACCAATATAACTAATATCTTTCGAATTATAACTTTTATTAAAAAAGATTTAGCACTGACCGGATGTACCAAGTTCTTCGACATGTTTCGTGAAACCCCCCGTTGTTTTGTATCAAGAAAATGCAATGGCCGCCATCTTCGACTCTTGTGAATGTTTTGGTCGTAGTTTCGGACTTTGACGCTTATTTTATACGTGCTATGAAATTACTTGATGGAAATTGTTTCGCTACTTCATAGGTGTTAATAATTTGTTTTCACGAAGGTTAGTACCGCATTCCTTTAGTATTTTCTAGAAAAGTGTTTACATCTGGATTTTGTAGCCTAACTATTGTGATGTTGTCATTTTCTTAAATTATGAAGTGTTTTTACGACCATTACCTTAATTAATTCATGAAGTATTGGTTAGTTGTGTCATTGCTATGTTATTGAAAATTTATAAATATACAAACCTCATTTTAGTATGTACTTATATTTCTTACTTCTTTGTTACTAAGCGGAATTAGCCGAAGTGTTTTATTACGTAGTTTAACACTCTTTTTGTTATATTCTCTTAAAACTATGTGATATTTATCGGTTCTAGGTTAGTGTTTACTTTTTTGATGTTTAGAGACATTTCGGTTTTCGTGCTACAATAATGGCGGCAGTGGATTTTAACCTATCCGCGTATTTAATATTTTTTAACGTTTCCCAGCCATTGATGTTGACTTATTTTGGTGATATCCCTTATATTTTCCCGTAGGAAGCGAAATAATGTGACTTTCGATTAGATTTCTGGAACAATGACCCTGACTGTCATTTGTATTTTCCGGACTAAAAATATTTTTGTAACGCTGATATGATCGCGAGCCGTGAGAATCGTGAAGACGGATGGGTAAACAGTCGATTTTCGATTGCAGTCACATGAAATAAACTCGGAGGCAGGGTGCGCTCCGATCCATCATCTCGGGCTTGACCCAAGATGATATTCCCAGAATGTCAACTGCATCAGAGTATGAACCTGTGGCCCACCAAGTGAGTACCGATCGTGCTTTTCTCATTAAAAAATCACAGATTATCATAGTCATGGGCTTGTATCAGTCGTAATGTCCAAATTTACTGCATTTTTCATGCTCGAACTGTAATTGTTTTTGAGAATTCTGCCCTAGCTATCTAAGTGCATATTTATTTTACTGAATTACAAACTTTCACTACAAACCAATGTTTCTCATTATTCACACACTAAAACTGTCTTTGCCATGTCACTACTGTTCTCTAACCATAAATTTCTAATTGTGTGGCCTTATATCAAAGCAAAGGTAACAAATGTCAAAATTAGTTTGTCAACTAACATCCAGCATCACAAATAAAGTTATATGAAAACAATGTTGTATTTATTAAACCCTTCATACTATTATTTGTGCTACAAATTGTGCTCAATGCATATTACTTTCTGTGTATGAGGTAATAGTATAATTCTGTTTGCGATAATCATGTACATATTATGTTACCACAATGAATAAAATATTGTTGACTGTATGAAAATTAGTGAACTGGAAGGATAATGTTTTCAGTTACTTAATATAATAAAAACTACTGAGTAGGATAGAAGATGTGTTGTCAATGTTTCATCTGGGTAGATACTATATTGTGTATATAATAATAGGTAAGGTAAATAATTTATGTCTTACTTATATTGATTTCAGACATTTTATGTAACTTTATTACAATATTGTATATATTTTATAACAATATGCCTTCTGTTACAGGATTACGGGCCGGCCACCTCCAGTGAGAAAATTTATGAACGCCTGTTGGACCGTGAATTAACGCATACTATGGATGTATCTAGTGTGAGAACCCCTGTATTACGGGCTGTTCCAGTTTCTCCTACCCAGGGAGATCCCGAACCTGATTCCACAAATCCCGAAAGCATTATTCAATCTGTTCATAAAGTAGATAAAGAAGTAGAATATCACATCAATCAGAAGAGGTGTGATGCTGAGATGTCTATAGATTCCTTATCGAGGATTGTCAGAATAGATGACACTACGATAGAAAATGTTAGTCGTATAGCA
This sequence comes from Doberes anticus, assembly GCA_018250115.1. Lineage (NCBI taxonomy): Eukaryota > Metazoa > Arthropoda > Insecta > Lepidoptera > Hesperiidae > Doberes > Doberes anticus. The sequence continues at coordinate 1,380 of DWKW01000176.1, read as the reverse complement.
TATCCAATTATTCAGGAAACTGATGATTCTGGTGATGGTAACTATGTAGAGAATGCTGCCACTCTAATTCAAGCTCCACTCAGCACAGCTATAGTCCAGAATGTTGCTAAACTACCACAGAACTTCACAATTAATGTTGATGCAGCTGTAGGAAACATTACAGCCATACAGAATGTGTCCCAAGATGTTGGAAATCAAACTTTGTGGATACCCACAATACTCGCAACCAGTGCTGATGCTAAACATGAAGAAGACAGACCACCAAGTGTCTCACAGATCATTATTACAAGTGAAAGCTATGTTAATGATACCAGTCAAGCTGGAAGGAGAACAAATATTATTACTGAGACAAGTTATATTAGCAGACCGAAAACTTCTAAAGTGCAGATCCTAAGCAATATATCCTTACCTAAGAACTCTAACTACTCACAACAATATCTTAGTCCAGGCAAAGAAATAACTGCACCAATGTATGGTACACCAAATCATGTATACAAGCTCAGCGCAAATGTTGTGTCACAAAAACATTTGAATAACTCTGTACTTTGTACTAAGCCTTCAAAGAGCCAATCATTGATTGGATGTACTTCTCTTTCACAGACAGTTATAAATAATAGTCCCATAAAAACTGTGTCATATAGTCACACATTTAATAAGAGCACAAACTTGACTAAGTCATCAAACAAAGTAAATAATGGTGCTAATTTGAATGCTATGGTTGCTGCATCTAGCGGCAACACACAATGCCATATATTATCTCGTGTTGTCTCTGGACCTAATAAGCTATCTGTACATTCAGGTCGCAAATCTCTTAATACTTTCAAAGGTTCTAAGAATTCACAAGTGCCTCCACAGAAAAATCAGTCAAGAGCAATAAAGATAATTCAACAGACTGGCTCCGCTCACAAGCTTGAATCCAAACCCTGGCCTGTAACTAGTGTGACATATAAGAATCAGCAAACAAGCTATGATGTGGATACAAATACGTCCAAGATAATACAGAAAGTTGGAAGCCCTACTTCAAATAAAAGCCAGCAAACAATGCCGGTACAGAAAATGCCAAAAGGTGAGCGGTTAGTGCTTCAATCACCTTGTGGCCCTGTACTCCTATCTAGTGGTCCTATAAGCACAAGTTTGCCTAAAGGCCCTCACTATGTACAGTCTGGATCTACACCCAATCTCCGATATGTGCAAACATATGGGCCCGCTGACAATCAGCTCTCTACAGTTTCACAAGTTTCTGCAAATCAGCAACTTACAGCACAAATACTGCAGTCATTAGCTCAACCGAAAATAATGTTGCAACCTAGTCCAAATCCAGTCCATCCAGTGAATCACCATGTATCTCCGCCTACCAAAACGGAAATTGAACCAGTAGAA
>DWKW01000175.1:0-20262 GCA_018250115.1 Doberes anticus | reverse complement strand
ATAGTATAATGAGAGTAGTGATTTAAGGATTTACGTTTTTTTCAATAAACTTTTTTTAATTCTACAAATCCGTTTTAAATAACTCGTACAATACGTAATACATAATATCGTAAAATACTCTTCACTCGTTTGTATGTATTGATGGGACCAGTCCCTCTTTGCAAAAAAAACGGTGCTTTGTTCTTCTTCGTACGTTCGTTAAACTTTAACGCGTCATTTATCGAGGCTCTCTGGAGCCCATGCATCTTGAATGTTGATGATATTTGAGGATGCAGGATTTACTAGCGTAGATCCACGTCTCTTGTCGGATAACTGACTTAATATCAACTCGATAGTGCTAGTCCTATGTAGAACGCTCGACTGCAGCGTCATAACTTCTGCACATACCCATAGACAGCGGCGGTGGTTTTGGTAATCAACCACCCCCTGAAATTGATGGTGGTAGAGTCTTATGTCGAAGGCTAGCTTGCGGTGGCATCACTCGGTTCTCGGTCTGAAGGACAGGAAGCATTCCAACTTAGTCTTGAGGAGTAACAAGGCATCCAGATAGGACCTTAGTCCTATTTACTGTTGGATATGGCTGTTTATGGGCTGCAGTGGCAAGCTAAATGTCAGTTAAGTGCATACTCGTTTGCTTCGCTTTTAATAGGTATAAAGAATAACAATAAAATAAAATGTAAATGTTTAACTCATAAGTTATGTATGTACCAACAAGTACATGCAATTAACGAATTGGCAATTACGACCTGAAATAACACATAATCCTTTTGATCCCGGTGATTCGTTGCCTTGGAAAATATTTGTGCTTTAATGTTATTAAACTACTTGAGCCCTGAACTTATCAATAGAAGCCGCTGCCTGAGAACATTGTATATAATTATAATATGTACTCGTATATTTTTAATTCCTTAATCCACGCGGACGAAATCGCAGGCATCATCTAGTATAAAATAAATTGCGATATTGTAAATAGTTTGGTTATATTGTTGCTACAAATACTGCCCGCTCGCCGCCCGAGGCATCCACCCGGCCTATAGTATAAATGTCAATTGACCCGCGCCTTGAGATAGCCTTGTGCTCTTCGATCGCATTACCATTTTTATTCCGATCCATAGCCTATAAACGCAACTAGACTATATGTATATTATACGACTTGAATTCGGTGCAGAAAGGCAAATAAAATGAATAGTACGCCTGCTGAAATATTTAATCATTTTGTTGGGTCATAATATCATGTTCCCGGTTCTTTAACAGGTATTCAAAAAGGTTAAATTTATGAGATAAATGGTCATGGTTGCGTAACTTGTGGATGTCAGACGGCGGTAGAGTGTTATGTCGAAGGCTCGTCTGCAGCGGCACCGCCGCAGCACCTATTTATCGGTTTGAGGGTTGGTTAGGCAGAATTTACAGGATAGGAAGCATTCCAACTTAGTCCTGAGGAGTAACAAGGCATCCGTGTATGACTTCAGATAAGACGTTAGTCCTATTTGATGTTGCATATGGCTGTTTATGCGCTGCAGTGACAAGTTAAATGTCAGTAAAGTGCATACTCGTTTGCTACGCTTATAATATAAAAAACAAAAATAAAATAAAATAAAAATGCTTATTTCATCATAAGTTTTGTATAAACATATACTTGACGAATGTCAAAAAAGTCATCTTTATTTGTCTTAACATATTTTGTTGAGAGTATTTTTAACAAGAAAAACTAAAAAATTGTGTTTCTTCAAGATGTGTTACTCAGTTGCGACGGTGAAATTGTCTTTTACATTGTCTAAACGGTCTGAAGTGGATTGCAATATTTTTGACTAAATAATTGTACCAGTTACTGTTCGCAATTATACCTCTGAACTTTCATTGCTCTTGACTTTTCGCTTTTGAGATTATTCAATAATTACTTTGACCGAAGAGCTATTTAAAATTTTTATGCAATTATGAAACTTACATTTACTCGGTAGATGAATTATGCGAAATGTTTTAATTCAGATGAATTTTTGTCTTACATACCGAAACAGCAGTGAGTGTACTACTGCTTTACGGCAAAATTGGGGCAAGGGTGATGTCGCCGTAGGCAAGCAAGGAATAAGACTAATCTCATCTTTTTAACTTCTCGCTAGGAAAGTTCAGGATTTTTTTTTTACGGTTTTACCTACAATAATGCGATGTTAACCTAGTTGAAATTCCTTGTTTCATTCGAGAGATACGGTACAATGTTTTTCGTGTTTTTTTAATAACTTAGATGTTGACCTATCGTTTTTTTAAAGCAGCTTCAAAAGTCCTTGCCAATATTCACCTTCCGCTCCAGTGGGTATGATTTCGAATCCCAGCACGGACCTCTTTTTCAAGTTACGTGTTAAGTTTATATGAAAAAATACCATTACCATGACCATAAATTGAATTAAAAAAAAAACCTTTTGCTTTATTCCAGGACTGAGTGTCCAAGGTGGACATAATGTATGAGTGTTTCTTAGAGATAGCGTTCGAAGCCGAACTAAACACAAAAGAAGATCCAGAGTTGTTGGAGTTTGCCAAAGAACTATGCAACGAAAATCCTGTGACCAGGGCGTCATCTATCCGAGAGCTGAGGGAACTTATATACGGTATATACCAGGTTGACATAATAATAATAAGTTCTTACTATTATTTTTGGAACCATTCTCATGGCAGCTTTTTATAATTATTAATCTATACTAATATTTCGTACCAAAAATTTAGAGTTCTGTATTGATATTGCATTTTTTTGCAGACCGTGACGAATGCCGACCGCTGCGGACGGATGACGAGTTCCTCTTACGATTCCTTAGGGCTAGGAACTTCATTGTACCAAGAGCACATAAACTGGTATGCACCATTTTTTTATAATTTGACGTTTACATGAACGTATGCGAGTATATTTGCAAGTATTCTATTGTAGCGGTTCAGGAACAACAGGATTTCTAATGCATATTATTACTATTTCACGGATACATTTTTTTTAAATAAGACTGCAAGTTTGTACATTTACAATTTGTAATGGTTTAGATAGATTTTTTGACTATTCGACTATTGATGCAGTCTTTCAGAGTTTGGATAGGTAGATTTCAACTTAGACCACGGGAGTAGCAACTAATCTACATCTAAGACCCAGTTTAAACCTCGCAGTGTCAATACGTCTTAACACTAGATTCTTATATCCAAAGGACAGAAAGGCAATTTGTTTTGCTACTAAATGTCGACATTAGTTTAATTTTGAAAAATATGTTCAATTTGAAAAATATGTTCAACAAACATGGGGACCAGTTACAATTTTATAATAAACAAGCTTTTGCCGCGATTTCGTCCGCGAGGTCTCCGTAACTGTCACTCATACACATCAAATACGTAGATTACAGCTCAACTATATGAAATGCAGTAAGTTCTGCAACAACTTATGCCACCATGCACGCCACCTATTTTACGTTGATAGTACTATGATCTTCTCAGACGTGCAGGCAACACTTTCCCAAAGTTTCATCACCATCTCATCAATGGTAACAACGCATTGAACGAATGTAGGACAAACCTACAAGCATTCATTTGTTTGTATACAGATTACATATAGACATTTGTACTTACAGATACGATAACTCCATCAGAAGCTTACCAGCTTTGCAGTACAGATTTTTTTACAGTGAAGTAAATTATACTGACAAATTTTGGTTTTCTTCTCGAAGTCAGATTTTATTTTTGCTAACGGACCTAGCGGTACTTTGAACGGCTGTCTATCTCGCGTAGTTCATGTGCGAGTAAAGGTCAAATGAGTATAATCCTTTGTATGCTAATTTTTATTGTCAATTTTTTGTATCATAGCATAGTTTTTTTTTTTCAAAATACAAATTATTACACTACCGTCCTTTATGTCTGCGCATGTTGTGTATGACTTAAATTATAGCCTTGCTGGTGAAAAAACAAATTTGCCATTTGAATTGACCTCCCGAGTGCATTACAACGCATGTTACCGAAAGGTCAATTTACCACCAGACTGACCAACAGCACAAATATTTTCATAAGGGTTTCTTCCAGCTAGTACGGTACTGCAACTTTCGTGAAGAGTATCCAGAGTTGTACAAGGGAGTGGACCTTTGGAGTCTAAGTAAGGTGAAGAACGCCTACGAAGGCTCTATGTACGACCGGCCGGATGTCGGCAGGCTGTCGATATTCAGATTTGGTAACTATCTTTATAACTGACACGGAGCAGTGCTCCAGCTCGACCTCCCGCTCTGGAGGGTCGAGCTTCGAATACCAGAATGCACCACAGATTTTTCGAATTTATTTATTCATGAGAATTTAATTATGCCTGTGTAAAAAACCGTCATGTCTGTGAGTACTCCATGTGATTCTCAAAGGCTTGTGAAGTCCGCCAATCCGTGTCCGGTCAGCAAGTCTAAATTTCCTCTCATTACTGATAGGAAACTAATTTCAACAAATAGGACAGTAATGGGTGAACTTGCAGTCGTCAACGTTCAAAGGTTTCTGGGTTCGATTTCCGGTTACCGGGATTCCGGATACCGGTCACACTTGTTGTCTCACATTAGGATTCCCTATCCTGCCGTGGGAACCATGGAAACCAGATAGGAACAGCAATTGAAATTCATCAATTAAGTTATTTCGGCGCTTGGAATTGAACCCTCCGAATGTCAGCATAAACATCGATAGCGCGATTATAAATTCAAATGTATTGACATGTATGACATGTATTTTCGAATGCCAGAACGATAATTCCGTAAAACACACTCGACCATTCTCTCTAGGTTTATGGGACCCGAGTGAATTTCCCGTCGAAGACCTGGTGCGAGCAGGCATGGTGATGATGGAGATCGGTGTCAGACAGCCGAAGATGCAGGTCCTGGGCGGCACTGTGCTTGTGGACCTAGAGGGAATATCTCTTCGGCACGTCGCCACTTTGACGCCCACTGTCGCTTATCAGATTGTGTCTTTATTGGGGGTGAGTAAAATAGAGCCAAAAATGAGTGATAGCCTCATTAAGCAACGCAACCCCGTTACGTTGGGTCGAGTTGCAAAGTCAGGCACGCACCTATTACTGTAAATATTGTCTATTCAAAATTTTCGAATTATCACTCGCTTTAACGGTCACGTAAAACATCGTGAGGAAACCCGAACGCCTGAGAGTTCCCCATAACCTTCTCAAAGGCATGTGAATTCCGCCAATCCGCATTTAATCAGCGTGGTAGATTATGGCCTAACCTTTTTCACCTCTGAGAGTAGACTCGTGCCCAGTAGTGGGATAATAATAGGTTGATGATTTTGAAAATACAGTAGGTACAACTGTAGTGTGTAGAAGGTATTAGATATTTTTAAGTATTTTTCATTATGAAGTACTTAGTCAGAGCGGAATGCAATAAAAAGCAAAAAAATTAATTAAAGGATCTTCCAGTTCTCTCTATCTCTCTCTCTCTCTAAAATGGATCAAATCAGAGCGAAGGTCTTTAAACAGCGGAAACCCTAGCAAGCGGTGTTATACAAATTTAAACCTTCTTCATATTAAAACGCTGTTTAAGCTTCTGAAACTTTAGTGAAATGCTTGGTTAACAAACCCAATCTGATGTTAGATGTGACTGTTTATGTCCTGCAGTAACTTGACATCATACTCAACAGTACTTAACATCAGGCTGTCTGCATGCTCGTTAGTTATTTCGTTAACATATAATAAAAAGGTCATGGGCTACAGCCTCTACATAGCACCGGGTGACTTGCGTGCTCGTTTGAAACTCCAAAATACGGAAAAAAAATATATAACTAAATCGTTCCATCATCTAAAACCTGTTTCTGTAGGACAGTAAAAAATATCGATAGGGAGAGGCCGATTTTAAACCAATACGCTATCACTGCTTCGTTCCTTTTGGTTATTGGCTTATTGGTTTTAGATCTTAGGGGCTTATCATCCACCCATTATTGTCACGCACTGGGCACGTCTTCTCTAAGAGATTAGAGAGTTTAGGCCATAGTTCACCTCGCTTGCCATGTGCAGAGTGGCTGACTTCGCATGTGAAGTCGTTGAGAACGTTATGGAGAACTCTCAGGCGTGCAGGTTTCCTCACGATGTTTTCCTCCACGCGAGTGATAATTAATTCATAGTACCTACGGACATAATTTCGAAAATTTTGAATAGATAATGTTTCTAGAAACAAAGGTGCGTGCCGAGATTTGAACCACGACCCACCATAGCGGGATTGAGATGCTTACCCACTAGACTATCACTGACTTAGGGCATTATTAGCAAATCACTTGTTCTCTAGTAGTTGTCATCCAGTCGTTTTTAGGGTATGCGAATGACCTCGGCCTTCAATGTTAATTTAATCTGTAGGTACTAGACAGAACATAAATCTAAATAATAATCCAGGCACAATTTTCGTTTTTCGTTGATAAACAAAAACTCTGATTGTTATATTTAATAGAAACAGTTGAAATGAAATTAAAAAAAGTATTAAAATTTCGTTACCAGCAGGTCGCTTTGTGACTATATTATATGTCATCAACGCAGCTTACCCTCTTTAAGCTGACGCTGAGTTGTATATTATAATGATAAACATTATTTAATATTATAACATTATTTAATAGTAGCATTTTAATTAAATATTTTTTAAGAAGTGAAATTTTCGCGAACACTAATGAAAACTCACTCACATAGTATAGTATTCAAACAACTCCTTTGCAGAATAAAAACTTGTCAATGGAAAAAATATTTTATATTAGCAACTTATTTCATGCTTAGCTTTGGAAAACATTTAATATCCAGCCAACAGAAAATAAATATCGAAGCCCTATAAAAATGGTAATTAGATTTTATAGGTCAAAGCTTTTTGAGATTCCATTATTAAGCTTTTTGTAATTATGTTACGTGCTTATTATTACGTCGACGGAAATTGTTTTTTGTAAATTGTTCGTGGAATGTTTGTCTCGTCTAGTCTTATTGTAGTGTGTCAAGCCAAAGTTCGGAAACGAAAAAGGTTGTGTGTTATTTACACGAACCAAGCTACTTTGAACAATTTTCATGTTTCATGAGTCTCTACGACTTATGTCGAAGGTTCGCCCGCGACGGCTCCATCGCATTCCCTATTTCTGCCATAAATCAGCAGTATAACCACTACTATGTGTCGTTTTGAAGTCTGTGGTTAGGCAGAAGACACTAGACAGGAGACATTCCAACTTAGACTTCAGGAGTAGCAACGCTTCCGCTCTTAAGCTCAAATACTCCTCTCTGACGCCTGGTACTGCTAAGGATATGGTGGGATACCGATTAATCGTAACCTTTTAACCCAAAGACAGCAGTTCTTCAGTGCTGCTTAACGAAATAGGAGCAGCGGTGGTATCGCAGGCGAGCCTTTGAATAACTTTACATCCATTCCATCAAAATCCATTAAATTTATTAATTACATTTTATCAGCATTAGTAATTTTCTGTGTTGCAGTGATACTTGTTGAATATTTTTTGTTTTGCTTCCTTTATCTAACTAACATCAGGTGACTTGCATGCTCGTTTGCTATTCTGTTTAAATTAAGAAAAAAAAATAAAAAAATCTGGTATTGTAAATGGCTCTATATGTGACTAATCGTGAGGACTAAGTTGGAATGCCTCTTGTCCTGTATCTTCTGCCTAACAACACCCTTCAAACCGAAACACAGCAGATCTCACACTGCTGCTTTACGGCAGAAATAGGTGGAGCGGTGGTGCCGCCGCAGGCGAGCCTTCGACATAAGACTCCACCGCCAGCAACAAATCATCCATTTACCATTAGGTGACCCGACCCGTCTTGTTTCTCGGTGTTTGAGTAGTTAAAACAATCCTTTTCTATTACAGGTAGCTACGCCAGGTCGTCTAAATGCCTGCCATATCATCAACTATTCCTGGATCCTCAACACCTTCTTCTATCTTTTCAAAAAGTTCATTCCGCAGCAGTCATGGGACAAGATACACTTTCACGGGAATGATCTCAAATCCCTCCATAAGCATTTAGACCCTGAATGTCTGCCAGAAAAATACGGTGGAACCTGCAGGAACCATGTAACTATCGGCCTATGGCTGGAGAAGATCAAGAAATACAGGGACAAACAGTTTGACAAGGAAATGAAGGCGTTGGGGTATATCATTAAGGAATGATGCTTCTTGATGATCAGGTATAGGACGGAAACGTTTTGGGGCCAAAAACCGATATGTAGTTATTTTGATGTATGTTTTGATGGTGGTAGAGACTTGTGGCGAAGGCTGCGGCAGTACCATTGCTTCATTTATTTCTGCTTTTAAGGAGCAGTATGAGAACCTGCTGTATGCGGTTTGAAGAGTGTGGTTAGGCAGCAAACAAGAGGTATTTCAACTTAGTCTTTATACATATATATGTAAAAGTTTAGCAAGGAACGTACAACCTCAGAAAAGACTTACGTCCTAGTTGAGGTTTGATGTGAATATAAACGGGTTCCAGTGACCACTTCATCTCTGTTACCTCAATCAGGTGGCCTGTATGCTCGTTTACTATACCGTTAAATTTAAAAAATGTAGTTAACATCTGTGATTTGTATAACGAAAATGTTATTTTTATTCATGGATTTTTTACGACACTGGACATATCAATATTAAGATAGAAAAAATCCTTCATAGTGAGAAATAAAATTAAAAAGCATTCATGGATTGGTAGTGGAAAATCCTCTGAATTCCGATCCATGGTAATGGGTTTAGATATTTAGTACGTGGGTAAACATGCGAGGAGATTACTGACGAAGAAGAAGACATTGGTATTCACAATCACTGTAGTAACATTATGTTTACCTTACAAAATTCTATTTAAAAAAGACTTTATGTCGTTATTGCAACAACGAGAAACGCGTGCGCTGCCCTCATAAGTTGAGAATAGATTGCTCGGATTTACGTCACAGTAATAGCTTTTGAAACTAAGATGACATTCGCTACACTAGCGACAATAAAATCACATCTGTTATACTAGCACCAAAAGCTTTGATTCCTCAAGCATTCTAATACGCAATTGGTTAGCTTGGCATGCTTATTCAAAATTATTAATTTTATACAGTTTTTATTGACAAACTGTTGAGAGTGAGAAAATAAATGTGATATATTTTGTATGTTTTTATAAAATTAAACGTATTAATCGGTGTACTGGTTTTTTTCCTGTTCATATTTTTTGGTTATTCCTTCTTATACATATTATATATATTTGCCAGCTATATTATCTGCAGCTCATGGATGTTCATTTAACATCCCAAAGAGAACGGACTAAGAGTGTTTGATATTTCTTTATGTTTCAATCATTATTAAAGTGACCTTGCACAATTAGTGATGATACAAAATTAATCAGTATGATCTTATTAAATTCAACAAGCTTATAAGCGACAGGATAACCTCGTTTAGTTCCTATGGCCTCTTACGACTGTATCTTTAAACCCTAGGCACTAATTAGGGCTATAGTACTTGTACACAAGTCCAAAGCCCAAACAAGACAGGGTTATGTTGCGTGGTTGAAGAGTTCCTATGGCAACCCTCCGGCTCCATCGTAAGACCAGTTGCATACTACCATATCTTTGCATTGTCACCTCAGTTACATAGGTATGTACCTAGTTACATAGTTTTAGCTTTTGACGAACTTACAAACAAAGGAAGTTAAATAAAAAGTTGTAATTGTGTTCTAATCAATTATATTTCGATCAATCTTTTTGTACACGTCTTTTATCCTTAAAAAATATTTGCATTATTTTCATTGCCCCACACTATGCCTTCAATCCAGTCGACGAAACTGGCCACCCTAGTGTAGACGCCCGGTGTGTTTGCGAGTGCGCATCCCAAGCCAAATGACGTCACTCCGACCAAGTGGTGCATCGAGCCTTCGGTAGTGATTGGCAACGAAATCTTCACTTGTAAGGGTCCACCGGAATCGCCCTAGAAAAAAGTAATTTATACAATCTCATCAGAATGGTTTTCTCTGTTTCAGTTAAAAGGTTCGGCGCGAGTCCTTTAGAAATGATAGGAGACATTACAAAATCGCTGTCGGATATTTCGAAGGACCCTTTAGAAATAGATATAGACTGATTTGGGTTAGGTGTTCAGTACACAAAGTCAACAACAATAAAGCTACTCTATTTGAAACGTCCAGCTTTCCAAAATTATGTTTTCTCGTGCACGTCATGCGCAACTCCTCGGTGACGTTGGAACAGTCGGTAACATATGTATATAATATATATATGAATGTATGTATCTACCTGGCAAGCGTCGACGCCCCCGGCCAACTTGCCCGCACATAACTGATGAGGCTGTAGTCCTTTGAACAGCCTGTTCCAGGTTGGTCGAAGAAGAGCATCGCATTGATTTTGGTCGATAATATCCACGAGTGCTGCTTGGAGCTCAGGGGATGTTGTTTTTCGAGCTACAAAATATAGTTGTCATATTATATTATAATAATGACTATTAGTTACAGAAATAACGCTTCAAACTCACGTTGGGCACACCGTCTTGTGAGTGCTCCGAAAACAAGAACTAAAACACCCAGACCAGAAACAAATCTACATTCTCCATTCAAATTTCTGCTGGAAATCAAAATCCGTCGTATATTAATAATTTATTATCGTCGTCAATATTTTATGTCTGTTACAGACTGAATATTTTGAACGTGATACGATTTTGGACACGATCCACTTGAATAAGTTGAAATTTTATTTACTTGTTCAGGTGCAACGATTGTATACGAGTATGGTCCAATGCTGGTCACCCGCATGTCCCCCTGAGTAGCGTATGGCACAAGGATGAAGCGATGGTGGAATTCAACACTTTCGTTCAAGCCTCATTGAGTAACACGCATTGTCCATCTTCACAAACTTTTACATATTATAATATTACAAGAATTTAAATGGGGAAACAAATTTGGAACAAAATTTTACGGAAGACAAATTTTTGTACAATCTGTATAATTAAATAAATTAATGTAAGTACCTGAGTCCACGACGCCCCATCCAGTGACATATGCTTGAGACCCAAGAGGTCTAGTATCTGATTGAGTCCACAAGCAAGCAGGTTGCACGTATTTGGTAAAAGTGACTTTTTCAACTAGTTCCACCAAGGCGATATCGAAGTACTTCTTAGGTGGTACGAACTGAGGATGGACGATGATTCTGGATATTTTGACATCCACAGGGTCGAGGCCGTTGGCGAACTGAAAGGAACTTACGAGTTACTGCTTGCTGTTAAGAATATTTACTACAATTCTATCTCTAACTCATGAAATTGAATACAACCATTTTCTTTCTATTTAATGATAACAGAATACGGTTTTACCTTTATTTACCAGAAGACAAAAGACTGTTTCTTTGGTATTTTTGTATGTTTACACACGGTTTCGAATAACTTTGGCATAACAAAGTTCACACGACACAACAAATCATGTGACTTTTAACCGTCCTCTTAGATACTTATCTAGGTGAATACTTTAACCTACCTACGAACCTACTACGTATAATATATGTAATATACTCACTACGTCAATGATATTTTTGTCGCCAAGTCTTACAATCTCTGGTCTTGGATCTACTAGAGATGTATCATCACGCGTTACGGTAGAACAATGCGCGGCAGTAACCAAGAAGTTGGAGCTGATTAGGGTACTACCACATTTGAACAACCAAGTGCCTTCAACAGCGCGCCAGCCTAGTGCTCCCTGGTGATATAAATTTTTTTTAGGTTTTCATAAGATATCGATATCATGAGATACGCGGGTAGCGTATCTGTCAGTCCGCCTCGCACAGTATCCCAGTCTATCTCAGTCCCTGATCTTCATGCTTGGGCCTGGATACAGTAAGCAGACGGCACGGGTACATTCTTCGGATATCCCAGAGTTTCTCTATAAGTACTCGGTGGGTGAAGAATGTTTAGTGAACAAAATTATCACATACCCCGGTCTCCTTCCAAAAAAATTGAAAATGTATCTTTTGGATGTATGTATGTATCTTAATAAAAAAGTCTTCAAACAAATGGTTTGAAGATTTTCATCTTATGCGGCGGTAGTCTAGTCTTATAAAATTATTAAAATCCACCTACCATGTGTGGAAACTCTCCGGGTTCAGTAACCCTTCCCTGAATGACAAACCGACGACCAAAAAATTGTGCTCTCCACCGTGTACCTGCAAGAAATATAAGTAAAGGTTTGATAGAAATACAACCTACTTCTGTATTCGTAAACGGGAATATTTTACTCATTACTCATACGTATTACTCATGTATGAGACATGTGAAATATTAGAATCTTCGTTTTTGAATTCGGTTTAAAACAAATGAACGGTTTGAATTTAAAAACCAAAGATGAAAATAATAATTATATTTTTTTCAAAAAGAGTCCTTATTTGTACTTTCATGAGCTACATTTGGTTTATGAGTAGAGAAAGCATAAAAAACTAGATTAAGTCTAACATAATATAAATACAGTCTTTAACAAGCAAAGAAATAGAATTCGAATGTTTAATGTAATTTTTTTTTCTACATACAATCGGCATCATGAGTTTCGATATCACGACGATTTTTCATTTCCCAGACGTATTCGAAGCATTCTGGAAGTAAACACGTAATTCAAAAATAATATAATAATATATTCGGTTTTAAATACCACGTAAAGAGATAAAACCTAATACCTACCTCCAAAGCCTATCCCAGCCCCAAAAACCATCCGATTGGGTTCGTGTGATTTGTATTCTAACTGTAGGATACGGAATATCTGATAAGGTACGTATACAATAAAATCTCGATGAAACAAAGAGCCTAACATAAGAATGTTAGTAAATTATTTACCAAATTATCCTTGTCTTTCTATCAAATTTTAAAGTATCTAAATCGTAACGCTAAAAGTTATGCAAACAAAAAATTTATTTAAAACTGAAAATGTATGTAATTTATCGTCTTCTGTACATTAATATACTCGTAATTGCAACAGAGAGTTAGTATATATTCATCGACTATTTAAAAGTATCTACATCTTTCTTTATTCGCTAATCGCGCAAAAATTGAAAAATACTGCTAACTGTTAACTGTTGATACTATGTTTAAACAAGATTGGTACAGTAGCACCAGGGATACAGCTTGACTCCTTCGTTACTACTTCGTTACTGCGACATCATAATGGTGTGCGGGGGACAATTAAAATGATCTTGTTTTTCACTATCATATGCTGCCAGATCGTAGGCGATTGTCTAAGTCGGACTTTAACACAAAGTAGATTTAGTCGAACAATTTACAAGTAGAGTCAGTTTAAGGTACAAGGTACAGTACGACTGCACCTATATATTTTTGCCGTAAAGCAGCAGTTACCACCGTGCGAAGATAAAATTCGGGTAGCTTAATACCTCGACGACCTCAGATAGGACTTTCTGAAATTGATCACATCCAACGTCTATTGGTGGTAGTAACATCTGGTGGCATGGCCTGTAATCTGTTTATTTCTTTATATTTGTAAAACAAAGAAAAGGTTTTTTACGAATTTACAAGGCTTCTTGGTTGAATCATTCAAGATAACGGAAGCCAACTTACTTGCTTCGCTAATCCTCCTTCCTGGTACTCTAAAATCTGGTTTACGTGCTTGATAAGGGTCACAAACATGAGGTTCAGTTTGTGCTGGTACTGGTGTGGTGGTGGTCGGTGGTACTGTTGTAGGACTGACGACGTTCTGTTAATCAATGAATAATGTTCTGTATTGATTGTTAGGAATTACCTTACTGTGTCTCATTTAGACAGTTTAGAAAATCATTTTTTCGGGAATCATTTTGTCCCATTCACGTTGCTCATAATGTTTTTAAAGGCATCAAACTTCATAAAACTTCCTCAGTTCACACTTGGTGCTTGATGGGCCTTTTATTAATATACTAAACCAAAGAAAACAAGCGGACTGGCCACGTGATCGTAGTTGATCTTTGTCGGCCCGGGCAACACAAGAGTAGCCAATGCGTTGCAGTTTGGAAGGGGAGCTCTTTTAGCGTCTTTTTTTAAGAACCCCATGCTATAGTGCTGCGGTAAGGTCTGAGGAGGAAGATCGTTCCACAGCTTACATATACGTGGCAAAAATGTGGTGGGAATGGAACCTAAATCTTCGGCGAATGGTGTAGTGAATTGATGAAGCAAATTTTTTTTTACTCTGTCATGGAAGGCGGGGATGACTGGTGCTATGCTGGATTCCTACTGCCTTAAAACCCACGATGTTCTTCTCTATGGAAACACAGGCACACTTTCGGATTCATCCGCAGTCCCGTATAGCGTTGGCCCCATAAAGGATCATGGAATGGAGCTGGAGATCTTCCATTCCATCTGCTAATGAGGTCCGTACAGTAACACTGCGAAAGTGAAGATCAGATTTGATCTCTCTTTCCCGCTCTGCAGCTTTCGCCTAGCATACCTTATACTGGTATATGGTTATGTGCAGCAACTAACGGCGCAGTCGAAGCAAAACTAGCCTAAGTTTTTTGTAGAAAAAATTATGAAGTAAAACATTATTAAAACAGTTTTAATAATAAACCAGAGTTACGACTAAAAATCTTTAAAACTTTAAATATAAATTATAATTTTATTACTTAAGCGACCAATTATTTTAAACTGGTTTCTCAGAATCGGTACTTAAGATATGCGTTTTCATGTAAAAATAATCTTACGCTGCCTCTTGGGATATTATGGGCCTGTAGCGCCATCTATTGTTGAGTAGCTAATATGTTGGTACTCTAAAATATTGTTGAAATGGTTTTTGCAACTTGACAAATGCCGAGCTTGTTTACCCAGTTACTATTGATTAATAGAGAAACTTACATTTGCAGCAATATTGCCCCAAACCCACGGTGAGTCTTGCTACAAAAAAAAAATGCTGACATTAATAGATAATGAGACAGATTTGCCTTAAAATAACGAGATTTGCCGAACCCGACGGTAAAAAGAAAAGTAAGTTAGAACTTAAGCGGACAAGTCATATTTGTGGTTGGGTATAAGCGTTCCATGGGCTGCAGCAACCACTTAATATCAGGTGGGCTGCTAATTCCTTAAACATATAAAAACCTTTAAAAAATATGTTTTATTACCCTTTTTCTCCTCACGTTATCTTGAACACTATCATTCTTGTTTAATTCAGGTCGATAACACTGAGACACTAAAAAAAAGAAAAGTAAATGAATATTGTGTATATTTCACTCTTGAATGTATTAGGAGCTGATATTCTCACCCGTTACGGTAAATATTAAACAAACTAAAGCACACTTCATCTCATTTGCTTAGAGATTTCAAGATATAATTAAAATATAAAGTAATATGAGACACAAAATCTTGTTAATTTGTCCAAACTCACGAACGGATCGGTCTCATATAACTAATATTGAGGAAAAAGGTTTCATATTCAAAACTAGTTTCTCGTATAACTTATTTTCTCGTGATAAAAAAACAGGCCAAGTTAGGCTTTTATTGTTAGTTTTCCTTATTAAAACCATTTTTTATTGCCACGAGAAATTCATTTTAACTGTAAATCTACGGGCGCGCCTATGGCAGAAGAACTGGTCCTATGGAAAGACGCAACGCACGCGTGCTGTTCGGCGAGCCTCGTCCATTACAGGTCTCGCGCTTCGCTTCGACACCATGCTTTACTCTCGCCATGTGGTCAATTTGACAACATTGACGACCGTATGACACAGTGGTCGATATGCCATATTCTTGTCATTGGTACGCACGACGCAGGGATTCATACCATAGAGAGTATGAAACGTTATTTATTTATGACACGCAGTAACTTCGCAGGGGATCGTATTGGAGATCATAGAGGCGTATACCCCTGGACAACTACGGGCAATATGTTTTCCGATCTATTTAGACGTATGTTATAAACTGTATGCAAGTTATTTCTATATTATTGTTTTGAAATTAAAGTCTTTTTTTTATTGGATTTTAGGATTAAATACTACAAACACCTCTGTTTTTGTAATTTTAAATCAGTGATATCTAAAGCTTTCATGTAAATGATACTATGTACAGTGCAATTTAAATCTACATTAAATGCTGAACGTAACTAATAACTGATTCTCATCTCTGAGAGAAGACCTGTCCTGTATCCAGCAGTGGGATAACAACGGGTTTGATGATGATAACTGTTCGTAGGTTGCAGAATCGTTTAAATCTTCATTAAAACTGGCCAATTATTACTAATTCTTAGGATTTTTGAAAAATTTCATAAATGACACTGAAATACCGGCATAGCAAACGAGCATGCAGGCCACCTGATTTTAAGTGGTCACTGCAGCCCATGAACATCCACACCAAACTTTAATTAGAACGGAAGTCCTATCTAAGATCGTAAGTGGATGCGTTGCTACTCCTGAGGACTGAGTTGGAATGACTGCTGTCCCGTGTCTTTTACCTAACTACACCTTTCGAACCGAAACACAGCAGTCTTTACACTGCTGTTTTACGACAGAAATAGGGGCAGCGGAGGTGCCCTGGCGAGCCTTCGACATAAGACTCCACTACCATAAAAACGTATGCGCGAATCAATGATGCAATGGGGCCAAGTACACACATTTTTTTAGACTGATATCGATTATTAAGCGACTTCTGTAAGCAAAACAACTTTTAAAAAATCTTTTTTTCAATCTACTGCTTATCTATGTAACTCCTGCTAGCAGTTCGATTCTCTTCTCAGAGATGATATAGGACAAAGTTCGCCTTGGTGGTGAAGTGGGGATTAGCGAACTTCCCACGCCTTTGAAAACATTCTCACGATGTTTTCCTTCACCATTAAAGCAAGAGATCATTATTTTTTAATACACATACTTCGAAAATGCGTGCCGAGTTTCAAACGGATCCCACCGGAGCGGGATGCATTATTTACCACTAGGCCACTTACTATTATTTATCGCACTATCTTAAATCTCTGAGATACATAATGGCTACTTTTATTCTTCGAAAATTCACCAAAAGCTTCTTTTTATCTACCACGGATCTCAAAACTTCGCACGCTTATACTATGGAATATAATTTATATACTATGGCAGGTTTTTTAGGCAGGTTTTATTATACTATGGCAGGAATTTTCGACCCATAGTTTAAGAAATTGGGGAAAATGCGCCCCATTTTACGACTTCGGAAGCGGTGAGGTGAGATGTTTAATAATACGATACGTTTATGAACACTGGATTTTGTTTGGATTTTCATCCCTTAGTGTACCATTCTTAATAACATTATTATTAGGCGGTTCATAGAATACTTCGAAATTTCACCATCATTGTGCCAAAAGTCTCCGATAAATATGGCATGCGAACAGACGGACAGGACGTAATAATAAGTTCTGTTTTTGTCGTTGAGATACAGAATCCTAAAAGGATTACCTACTATGTAAAAAATATACAGTCAAAATAAATGCAATGCAATGCAATGCCCTTATAGCAAATCGAACTAAAAAGTTAAAAATGTATATTTAAGTGTTAAGGTTTTATTCAACAGCGATAGAAAGTTCACTAACTCAATATAAATAATACTTTATAATTTAAAATTATTTTTACTTTTTAGTTCCATTTGCTATTAATGATTAGTTTACCTGTTTTTTTAAAGATTATGTATTAAATAAATTAAACATTTAATGAGTTATTTAATATATATTTTTTTATTTACTTTAAAACAGTTCAATTATTTTCAATAGTATTTTATAAATTTGTAATTAATTGTACTGTTTTTTTTTAAATTTCATTGAGAATTTCGTAATAATTTTTTAAAATATCAAATTAATGATTAGTCGGTTCTTAATCCGTATGCAAATTATCAAATCAAATATTTTCAAATTAATCTTAAAAACAACGATCAAATATTCGGTTACATACATACATACAGGCCAAGCTAATAAAAACGTGATTGAGAGACGAAACAGGTAACTGATGACGGTTTCAAGGCGAACGATAATATAAGTTCTTTACCTTCCGTACGTTGACCGGTACCACTCACGGTTAAATGTTTATGCATGATTATTTATTTTATTTATTTATTTGCAGCTTTAATTATTTCTGCCGTAAAGGAGCAGTGATCGAGCTACTGTGTTTCGGTTTGAAGGGTTTGGTTATGAAGACATTATGCGTGACGCAGCGCTGCGGCGCGGTGCTATGAGGTTTCTAAGAAAAATAAAATATCTTTTGATTCTGTTTGTAGATTTTTATGAGATGAACTCTAAATATTACGCAGAATAAAGGTTTTTTTGCATTAATTAGATTTTGATATTTGGATAAGATATCATCAGTCATCAATTGTATATTAAAGTTATAAGAAGAGACGTATGAAAAATATATCATGATATTTTTTTTAAAGAAAAGGACCAAGTATGTAAGGAGTAAAACTAAAAAAAAAATATCAAAATATATCCAGGTTTTCTTGAAAAACTTATTGATATCGGCTGATCATCATCTCAATCAACCAATTGTCATACTTGTAACGCACCTACACAGATAATAACTATAGTGAGATTTACTAGTTCTAAATAAACTACATAAGTTAACTGGTATATTGGTTACCTATGTGGTGAAGTTTCGACATCTCGCTCCGGTGGGTCCGAGTTCAAATCCCGGCATGCACCTCGAATATTTCGAAATTACGTGATTATTAGAAATTAATTTGATGGTGGTAGAGTCTTATGTCGAAGGATCGCCTGCGGCGGCACCACCGCTGCATCTATCTCAGCCGTAAAGCAACAGTGTGAGAACTGCTGTGTTTCGGTTTGAAGGGTGTTTAGGCAGAAGACACGGGACAGGAGGCATTCCAACTTAGTCCTCAGGAGTAGCAATGCGTCCTTATCATATCGTACAACCTCAGATGTGGATATCCATGGGCTGCAGTGACCACTTAACATCAGGTGACCTGTATGCTTGTTTGTATGACAGGTTGTTCAAAACATTAAAAAAACATAAACAATTTCGCCTAGGCAAATCAGCGAGTGACGCGGTTCATGAACTCGAGAACTCTGCGTTCCGGCCTCTAAGTTACAAGCTATACATATCATAGAAGCAGTAGTGTCGAAGTTACGCACGATCATTTATATTTTAAGGAGTCTGCGTCATTGAGCCATAGGTCAATTGCTTATTACATAAATAAGATAGAGAACTAGTGAAGTTTTATAGTTTTATATTTTTTTTTCTTTATAATTTTTGATTTCTAATAGAAGCTGGTCCCAAAATATGCATACCAAAGCTATGTAGCATGTCATCCATTACATACTACATAAAATATTTTGTAATATATTCAGTAAACAATCGCTTTCAGTTACTTTATACTGGACTAGATAATGCGTGTATTTATGGTAAAATATTTTTTAATGTTATAATATACGAAGTTCTTGGACAGCGCCAAGACAGCTATTAGTTACAAACCGCACTCCATCTACATAGGGATTGAATTTATAACATACAGACTTACTTTCCCATTTATAATATTGTCTAACTAACATTTATAGTATGGATTGTCGCGATTACCTGCTCTATGAAAATCTGTTTATGGTGGGAACAGTGTGGGATAAACAGTGAGTATCCAGCTTTATTATCTCGTAGCAGTTCTACAGGTCCCAGTCGACCGCTGGCTACGGCGTAGCGCGCACGGTGGCTTCGAGAGACCACCTACGGGATACGATTGACAATAAATTTACGGGATACGATTAACAATTTAAAGTTTCTTTGCAAACGTCTCAGGGCGAAGTACGTGTTTCTTTGAGTGAATTGTTGATTTGTACATCTATCACAAGTTCATTTGATGTAAGCTGCATCACAACCCCAGGTACAGTATTTATGTAGGTTCATTATTTACTACCTAATTTATTCGAAGGTTATACAATGTTGTCACTATAATTTATCTGGAAGTTATTCAGCGTAAACTTGAGTTCGGTGTAGTTTCCAATTAATCTACGAAGAGTTTGTGAAGTGCACTCAAAGGTTTGCTGAGTATTCTTTCATCTCATAATGATCATCAACTTAAAACATAATAAATTGATGATAATGATTGTACAACGTGAAAATCTTAGACGTCCATTTAGATATAACAGAATATAATTATAATATTCTGTTCTCTCAATGTTTATTATATTTTAGATATTTGCATTTCATTCGAATGGTCATTTTTTAATTTTATTGTATTGTTAAACCTAAGCAACCAGGCAGACGGGCCACCTGATGGGAAGTGATCACCGTCGCCTATAGACACGAGCAACACCAGAAGAGTCGCCAATGCGTTGCTGGTTTTTAAGGAGAGCTC
>DWKW01000174.1:0-20316 GCA_018250115.1 Doberes anticus | reverse complement strand
GGAGTGTGTGTGAAGGCAAAAAAGAGTTTATTTTGTATTTTTATGAAATACCGTCGAATTTCGACGAATTAGCGATCCCTAGGTTCTTTAAATACATCACACATATAGCGTAGATACCCTGCGTCGTGGATGCCATGGACGACGTGGACAAGAACACAATTACCCAGAACAGAAACAGAAAGCTTAAACTGCCTGTCATGGAACCGGCATGTCATCCGGGTCATGAAATATTGGCGGAGGAAAAATTACAATGTAGATATTTGTGAACACCAAAACAATTTCCTAAATTTTTTTTTAAAGAAATGTAACAAATCAACTTGTCTTTGTAACAAAATGATAACGACAGAACGATCCTTTTCAGATTCCAATAGCCGATACGCCGTCACAGGATTTTGACTGTACAAATATTTGAAACGAATATTATGATACCTGTTCTACTTTGTGCGTTTGATGGGTGGCGATTTTGATAAGAATAAAAAATGAACGTAGGCGAATATGCCGGACTACTGAATATTGTTTCAGATTGTTATTTCCCTGTTAACAAAACAGTTCGTTACAATATTGCTGTGATAAAAATACGAAAAGAAAAACGAGAATTTTGTGAATAAAAAAACGCTTTTCGAGAACTCGTGCTTTGACGACATTTCTAAAATCAAATGTTATTTGTAACATCAGTATCAATTGTTACAAAATTTCAGTATTTGTTATTACTGTTATCGAAATAAAGTGCCAGTCGGAAAAACGGAAATCGCAGTTTGATCTAAATATCTCAATTAAAAATTTAGTCAATATCCTAATCCTAATAAAGATACCTAAAATGTATATTCGTCAATTTAATGCTCAATCTATTGTTTAAACTTTATGTGTTTTAAGGATTTCATATGATATATGTAATCGAAGTCAGAAGTGTTAAGCTCACTGTCACGGTTTAAACGACGATTGATCTACGGCCCTTAGTTTTAAAAATCCTCTAAAAAATTACTTACACCTTTTGTAGATAACTCTATAAAGTTGATGTTACAAAAACTGTATGATGGTTGAACTAAATTTTAATTAGAATCGTACAAAGACCTTACAGGAATGAGTATTAATATAAAAATATAATGCGATATAAAAAAATAACGAGAAGATGCACAGAACTCCTAAGATAAATAGTTTTTGTAGGGGGAAATTAAAAACCAACAGATTTCACGCAAACTGGCATTCTCCCGAGGTTTTATACTCTAGGAGCTCGTGGTGTAACATTTATTGGGATAATTTTCGTATAAAAGGTATTGTTCGTTTTTGTTAGAAAACACTATTGCACAAAAATGTGATGATGCTCATGAAATTGATTACTACGCAGCTAAAATACAGTTTAATTTATTCATCGTATTTCGGTCGTCTGTATTAAAGACACAGTTAAACAAAAGACAAACTTAAACATATATAATATTACACTTAAAAAAAAAGAATTGTAAATATGTCTTACGCAGATGTTCATAAGATTCGGGCAGTTACAGCTCGAAGTAAAAAGCGTTGCAGGCTCCTGGTCTATACCACACCGCTTGTTAAAAGTTGTTTACTTGTTCCGAACAACGTATACCGGTGTCCGCGCACTAGTTAGAGAGCAAAGAAAAAAAAAACAGCGCAGTAAAATGAAACTCGCCGATAGTGGTTCACTGAATCGTATTGTAAGGACTGTGATATAACCAAAATAAATTTTTACCAGCGAATGTGCTATATAAAAAAAACCTTTTTCATGATAATACTGCTTTCCGTTTTAATATTCTTACGGTTAATTATCGATACTGAACGTACCTTTTGTCTAAAATAAAAACTGTTTATGACCATAAATCATACACCATCAAATGGGTTGGTGTGCTAAATACACATTTATAAAAATTATGGAATGCAAATTCTCATGATGTCTTACTTACAACGTGTCGTAATGATATTGCGTATTAACTAATGAAATATAGCAAAAGTAAGAAAATTTTGAAAATAGAAAATAATTTAATCTAAGAACTTAGAATCCGTTAAGATATGTTTCTTACTAAGTCCTAAAAAATTATGGTATAGACACTAAGAGACAAATTATATACCTAAACTAAAAATATATTTTAGGCCAGACGTAGTTTTAATATTTTCTGACAAAAATAGGATTAGTGATTTTTTTTTACCCGTTACCAATCTGTGATCAGATTATTGGTCAGACATTTTGTTGCAATGATTAAAAAAGTGCCTATGTCGTGTTGCCAAATTTTGTATTTTATTTATAAATATTTCTAATCATTTTCCTAAAATTTATACTTTCATATTCGACCCGTGATTCAAATTACGAATATCATTTTTTTTTTAAATTAAACCGACAGCCCTAAATCATGAGACATTATTTCATTACAAATTTACCTAAGCTTCGTACTAAGCAGGAGCTGCTTTTAGGCTTCTACCCTCGCGATATTAACACTTACTAATCTATCTATGTTCACCAATATACCATCACCGGCGACCCTGCCCTACGCCCTTCAAACCGAAACACAGCACTGCCGCTTTACGGTAAAAATCCAAATTTAAAATCCAAAATTATATATCTTCATTACCCGTTACAATTATTACCTATTTTTATTTAATTCTAATATTATTCTACTGTGTATTTTTGAGCACCTGTGTTTTCAAAAGTGGAATTTATTTTTAAAAATATGTAACGTTCGAATAATGCGAAAGTTCGATAACATCGTTAAGGTTGATCAATTCAATATGGTATGGGCATGGCGTGATTCCTAAAAAAGGACCTAGTCTATGTTAGCATTAGATTAACCAAGCAGAACATTGACCTGTCCGTAGGGGCAGTCATTGATTTGGGATGTCAATTGTTTCAGGCCAGTCAAGCTTTTGAATTTAAAAAATAGACGGTCGTTATCAACATCAAGGGTCTATTCTGAAAATATATACATTTAAATATACAGACATATCTATCCTATTTCTGCCGTAAAGCAACACTTGTGAGAACTGTTGTGTTTCGGGTTGAAAGGTGTAGTTAGGCAGACGACACTGGACGGGAGGCATTCCAAGGTAGTCCTCAGGAGTAGCAACGCATCCACGTACAACCTCAGGTTGGATGTCCATGGGCTGCAGAAACCACATAACATCAGGTGGCCTGCATGCTCGTTTGCTATTCTGCTAACATTAAAAAAAAACATAACTCTATTAGGTAACCTCGTAAAGTAAGAGTGTGTAGGTAGTTCAACTTCGTATCGGTACTTAATGTTCTCAATCATTCATCATCAATTGGAAGTCGTTTTATACAACGCGGTGACTCCAGATTTTAGAATTGTATTTAATAATGTTTTATTTAGTTAGATTAATATAAATATGCGTTGCAATTTTTTTGTACCCTTGTACATATTAGGTACATTATATGTATATAGCATTATTATATATATATTATATTACATATAACAGTCCATTACTATTCATTTCAATAAAAAAGTGTTAAATATGAACCTAAGGGGACACCCGGACTTGAACCGAGGACCTGTCGATCTGCAGTCGACCGCTCTGCCACTGAGCTATGCCCCCGCCTGTTAGCAGACTGAAAACTAACGTAACATTGAATGAAGTCTCCAAAAGAGAAAATAGAAAATGAAAATTCAACTTTTTGTTCGTACGCGTCAAACGTTCAACATCCAATTTGTAAAAATGACAGCTTTTTTCAACATTTTCGTGAACAGTTGTTTAAACGTTCTTTTTATTTAAAAACCCTATTTCACACTAAAAAGTTTTTTTTTTCAATGAAGTTTTCTTTCTCTGCTTAAATATAAATTTGCTAAAAAACTGAATGCAGATTTTTAGATACACCTTGTGTGTACGTAGGTATATATCGAAGGCAGTACTACAACTGTACCTATTTCTGCCGTAAAGCAGCACTGCTGCTTATCGATTTGTACGGCTTAGTTAGGCAAAAGACACTGTATAGAAGGCATTATTATTATATTATTTCTCAACTTAGTCCTCAGAAGTAGGAACGCATCCACGTTCGAACTTACGACAGAATTTCGGTCCTGGTTGAGGTTGGATGTGGATATTCATGTTCCATTAGTTTTTGATGGTGGTAGAGTCTTATGTCCACGGCTCATCTGCGGCGGCACCACCGCTACACTGCCGTAAAGCAGCAGTGTGAGAACTGGTGTGTTTCGGTTTGAAGGGTGTAGTTAGGCAGACGACACTGAACGGGAGGCATCTGAACGAATGGCAGACTGCAAAGACCACTTAACATCAGGTGGCCTGCATGCTCGTTTGCTATTCTGCTAATATAAAAAAAAATCTACTCTCTCCGTCTGAGTTAGGCGTTCTAGGTAAATTTCTACTACTCTAAACTCAGTGGCATCTTTCGGTGTGAAGCGTACATCCAGCGCGTAGGGACGCGCATTTGGGGTTCTTCCAAACATTCCTTTTATTGCACGATGGTGTTGCGACCAATTGGAAGCTTTTCCACTACCAGCGCCGGGAATGCCGGAATTGGTGGATGCTGTGGGCAGCTGTGGCGTCGAAGGGCGCCCATCGACTCGAGCGGGCCGGCGCTCTGCTCAGGTGGCGCAACATTAGCTGCTATAACCGTACTTCAAAATATGGCATGAGGTTTGATGTGTTACTTTTACTACGATCCATCTATTATTTAATTCATGTTACATTATTTAGCCAATTTTTTTCATGAATATGTTTTTTTTCCATTATTCAAATCACATTGTTCCATCTCTTTTAGTTAATATTTATCCCCTGTCTGTTTAGCGTATTATATGTTATTTATATAACATATTACGATAACCTTTTTTTTGTTTTGAATCAAAATCTGTAAAATTTTACTGTATATTCTCACTAATAGTGGAAAATTAAGGATTACATACTTTTACTTCCATTTTTTTTTTAGTTATAAAAAAGAAACTGTACTGTTGCTTAATAGTATCAGCAAATTTATGATTTTTTTATGATAATTTTGATAAATTGAGAAAACATTAGATCTAGTTTCATATTGCCTTTTAGTGCCCATTTTGACATTCTCAAATTTCCGTCTTTGAAACCAATTACTATTACTCGATCTCGGAATTTCAAAATATGTAACTGAGTAACAAGTAATAAACCTATATAGGATCTGAAATATGTTTTTGTTAAATTTTACCAAATTTACACGGAAGATGTCGATCGACTACAAAAAACCTGTTTGTGAGCGACAAAAATTTAAGATTTTTGGACAATTTACTCTTGACCAAAATAATTGATTGTCGGAACCTTTTTATATGTAACCCAAGGCAGTCTTATCCGGATGCCAAGGAGGCTAAGTGCGTGGTACCCGGAAGCAGGGATCTGGGTGGCGAAAGCCTATCGCCTTATACTTACTATATTGATATTAATGGAGTATCTATTCAATGAGTTGAAAATATTTTATAAATAAAAATACTATGTAATAGTTAAAATACTTTTATTCAAATTTATTGTCTGTGTTTCCTAATGTTTTTACATCTTTACGTACGGGGAATGCCGTTCACTTAATATCTGTTATATCTTTAATTTTATATTAAAAAGTAAAGACACAATAACGATAGTTCGTTTATTCAGTAATCAATACTTTGTCAAAAAACACATTTTACACATAACATATCACATTTAGACTCTAAACCTATTTTGATGACATTTTTACAGCACTCATTTTACATTTAAAAAAATTACGTTGAAAGTATGATGTCACAAGTCTATCCCACGTCGTGCCCACAACGGTAGCTCCGCGCTTGTATTGAATCCTACCTATTGGCGTTGTTATTATTATTTTATTTAACATAAACAAGCATTTGACCCTAACCCTAATTATGGGACCTTTTGTAATCATATGTAATCTTAAAATTATATTGCTGTTTTCCGTTTCGTTGTCCGCCAAGGAAGTCCACCAATGATTCCTCTAAATATCAATTACGCTTCCTTTATTGTCTGTCAATTGTAGTCTATAATCTGGTGTAGTATAAGTAAATGTTAACTATAAAAATGGTATAAATAAATAACCCAGTAGCGTGTCTTTAGTAGGCCAGGCGATACTGAGGCTCAAACACGATAATATCTAAATAATATATTAGGAGAATACTCCTAATTCTACGCTTAATTTTTGTTTACCAATCACGCAAACATTGCTAAACAGATTTGACAGTTTAAATCGAATCAAAATTACACTCATAGGCCACATTAGGATTCGCCGTGTTGTGGATCCCATGGACACACACACAGAAACAACACCTACACCCCGACCACGAACAGAAAACTGGTTTCTTTCTTGAAATTTCTGCTCCACAGGGAGTAACAGTACCCTACCAGTGGCATACTGGCATGTAGATAATTGTGTGATACGGATCGTCATTACATATGGGTATTCTCGTCTTATAAATTTTTACCTCTATTTAATTTCTGAAACTTTTCATGCAAGTCCACGCAAACAAAATCTCTATATCTCGATCTCAAAATCTCGATATTTCTAATACACATTTGATGCTGGTATAGTCATACGTCGAAGGTTCGCCTGCGGCGGCACCTATTTCTGCCGTGAAGCAGCAGTGTGAAAACTACTGTGTTTCGTTTTGAAAGTTATAGTTAGGCAGAAGACCTTGCCTTCAGTGACCATTTAATATCAGATGGCCTACATGCCCGTTTGCTATTTCGGTTGAATAAAAAAACATAAGTTTGATGGTGGTAGAGTCTTATGTCGAAGGGTCGCCTGTGGCGGAATCACCGCTACACCTATTTCTGCCGTAAAGCAGCAGTGTGAGTACTGGTGTGTTTCGGTTTGAAGGGTGTAGTTAGCAGACAACACTGGACGGGAGGCATTCCAACGTAGTCCTCAGGAGTAGCAACGCATCCACACACAACCTCAGGTGTGGATGTCCATGGGCTGCAGAAACCACTTAACATCAGGTGGCCTGCATGCTCGTTTGCTATTCTGCTAATATAAAAAAAAAAAAAATAGGTATACATTGAAAATATTTTTTTTTAATCTAACTGATGTCGATTACTTAGAGATTTCTGTGAAATTAACACATTTTTATTTTACTTATTGTCTGTTTATAAGTTTGTTCGCATATCAACGCCCAAAATCTGCGAAATAGATTATAATAGTACTTACGACAGTTTAAATGCATAGGGTTAGATTAAAACGTTGTGATATGTTTGAAAAACACTGGTATAGAAGAAACAGATATATAGCTTGAACTCTCCGTAGCTAGACTGGATCAATTATTTATCAGTTTGAACCGGGAAAGAAAATACGATTCACATCTCAAGAATAAATAAAAGTAAAAATATAAATTTAAGGTTATGTAAAATCAGTAACAATTTCGTTGAGGTTATTATAACTTATTAATGGAATCGTCGCAAAATTGCTAAAAAAAATATTTAAGATACTGCTATCTGGGTTACCAGTACTTCTAAGTGATAAAAGGTACTGTATGTCTGTATAGCGTTACATAACGTGTTAATTAATTTTACCTTCCCATGCTGCACAACTCATGGTCAATGGTCATGGTCAAACAAAAAGTACACAGATTTTTGTACTATGTGTTGCAGATGCTTACCAAGAATGATTTTTTTGCTTCGCAACAAACACTTATTTCTGAAGAGGACTTTGCAGCCTACGATCGTTTAGATCCAACCTCAAATAGAAGTGAAATTTCATATGAGAACTTCGAAAACAACAGTGCCAGCAATGTTTCTTTTCAACAGATATACATGCAGCAGCAGAGGTACAACAGTTCAATGTTTGATGAAAGTCAAAATCAAAAATGATCGTTCTGAAACGTCATACCGAAATCTACATATAAAATAACCACAAGACTCACCTGGTCATCAACACCCGTATAGAAGAAGCCAGCGTCAGCAAGAGCCCGGGGGTCCTGCGCACGGTCAGCAGGCCAGCCGTCGAAGGTGGCCAGGCGCGCGGCCAGCCCGGCTTGCTCAGGGTGACGCGCACACCCGCCGACCACGCCCAACGACCTCCACTCGCCGTTCGCCGCGACTACACGAGCGTTCTGCTCCGCGCCGGACTGCCCAGATCTGCGCATGCGACGACTGAACCCTTACATCATATGAACTGATCCATCATGGGCAAATTTAACAGATAATAGACTCAATCGCAAAGATAGTTAAATAATGAGGGGTTCTTCGGTTCATGAGTTATTATATTTCCTTCCGTCAAAGCTACGACAAATTCCCATATAACAGGGAAAATTAGAAAAAATTTTAAGTGAGGTGATTATAAAAGATAAGAAAGTGAAATCTTTTTTCAGATAATGGTTTTAAAAATACCCAATAAATTAATAAAATTTACTGCGAATTTTTCGTCGATGTTATTTAAAATTTTACGTAACTGATCAGTTGTGTTCATAAATGCTTTTGCTTATGCTAAATGCTTGCTACATTAACTTCAAACTAGACACTTAGAAGACTTAGAACCTCAACAAGTAGTGAAAATGAGATATAAATTATCCTCGCACAAAAAAAGATATTACAAGCATAGCTCACTTATTTGTTAAAATAATAAGAAAAAAAGTATGATTATGTTTTATATTTAAAAAATAAAAGGTTCTTGTTTGTGTTCTGTCGGACCGAACTATGGAAAATGGAGCAAATTGAAGTTCGCGCAATAATTTAAATGTCTTTGTTTGAAAAATATTACTACAGAACTAGTAAATCAAGACTTATTAAGGGTTCATACTCCGCCTCATTCTACGGTTGCGCGTTGCTGTGCTGAGTTTAAGCGGAGAGGAACATCTACTAATGATGACCCTCACTCTGGGCGCCCTACGACTGCAATGACTGAAGCAACGATAAAAAAAGACGAAAAAATTATTTTGGCAAATCGTCCTACTACTGTTCATTTTTTAGCATGATGAACTAACGATTTCGATATCCCTATCGAAATAAAGATGTCAAGGTTAGTTACGAATACATATTTATTATGGTGTTATAATAAATTATCATTTTTAAAATTGTTAATTTGAGTTAAATTAAAACACTACTGTACAACAATATGCTAATAACTTGGTTTAGAAGGCTTGACTTTGACCTAGGTAAATCCTACAACATGAAACTATAATTCTTGAATGACAAGTATGAAACAGTTAACTGATGATGCAAACATGTAAACTTTACGCATGAGAATTTGTATTTCGCAGACAATGCACCTTACATGTAACATTCTAATTAATCTCCAAATAAGAAGTCAATGCCAAATTGACTGTTAAACTATTGAAGACCCATATGACAATGTGGTCACTATACAGATCTGCCATTTGTAGGTCTTGGGTTTAATTGCCATTAGGGCAGAAATATAATTAATTAATTTAAGTCTAAGTATTTGTGTTGTCTTCAGTGTGTCCATAGACAATATAGAGACACAGGGAATCCTAGTGAGTGGCTATAAGTATCAAACGTTATTTATGCTTTTATTAAAATATTGAAACAGATGTTTTTGAGAAACTCGCTTATCATGAAAAAGTTGTAATTTTTAAAACACTACAAACAGGTATGTGATTATTTGGTTTCAAACACTATATATTTGATATTTTCAAGAAGTTTGGGGCTATTGGCTATGTTAACAATGTAACAGGGCCCTGTTAGATCTGGGAATTTCAAGTCTGTATGATTGATATGTATGAATGAGTTATGTCCTTTAGAACTCATGTATCACTTGAATTACATTAAAGGAAAACTAAGTTCTTATGTTGTCAAATTTTAGCAGCCTTAATTGCAATAGCGCTACACCATCTCTGAGAGTAATCACCTTAGAATGGAACAGTAATGGTGATGTGAGTAATGATGTTGATTGATTAAAATGTATAGTATTATCTTCTTACGCTGCTTTTAGTTGGTTCCTTGCACATCTTATCAAAATTGAATCTGATGGACTTGTGTTATTCACACTGCTATCAACCTCCACTGCATGTGTGCAATGTGGGAAAAACCTGCAAAGATAAAATACATATAATTAAATTCAGCAAAATTCAAGCCCTTACCAGTTATATGTGCAGTCTGTGAATTAATTAATCAGTAACCAATAATAAAGTTGATTATTGTAGCAAGACAATTTACAATCAATACAATTTTTTTACAATAATTTAATTTATTTTGATGCTATTATTGATACTTAACAGCATTTTTGAAATATATAATAAGTTGCTAACTAAACAACTATATATCAAATAATCACAATAATTTGTTTCTAATTATGTGGCTGTGGATTGTAAGGATTTTCTTATGTTTAATTTCTGTTTTACTTTTCTGTGGTGATTAAAATATTATTCAACATCAATATCTCAAGCTTAATATTAGAATAATTGTCAACAGTAACCAGTTTGAACTTACATTCTATGCACCTCAGAGGGTGTTCCTACAGATCCAAAACTTCTGAATGGACCCAATTCCCCAGAGCACCAAGCACACCTCAATCGTCCTCCACCAAGGTGATAAAATCCTGTAGCAACCATACTCTCACGAGACGCTGAATTATCCTGGAAGTAGAGCACAAGACATTATTACTACTAATAATATATATGGCACAGTAGTCATCATAGATATTATTATCA
This sequence comes from Doberes anticus, assembly GCA_018250115.1. Lineage (NCBI taxonomy): Eukaryota > Metazoa > Arthropoda > Insecta > Lepidoptera > Hesperiidae > Doberes > Doberes anticus. The sequence goes on along the minus strand of DWKW01000174.1, from coordinate 9,718 downwards.
TTACATATGACAACACATATTCTACAGCCAGTATGCTTGTCCGCCATTCAGAGGGTTCTAGGTTTGATACTCAGCAGAGTAGAAATTTTAGATCATGAATTTAAATTTCTGTACCAGGTCCATAGCACCAACAATACTAGGATTTCTTTCAACCAAAATTTTAAACACTATATATTATAATAAAACAATACTCAAGAGATAATTTTATGTGATCAGGGCATGGTAGGACCTGACCAACTGTAAATCTATAATGGTAATGTTTGTCAGGTATGCTACTCAACATAGAGAGCATGCTACTCAACACTGCTGAACTGGAATGTACTGTACAATGCAATTGTGTATGTTTTAAAATGGTAAGTCTATGTCTAGTTGTCAACATCCAAAATAATTAAAATCATTGTACATTTGCTTATTTGATGGTAGTAGTTTTATGTTGTAGGCTCGCCTGCTGTGGCACTACCGCTGCACCTATGTCTGTTGTGTTGTGTTGCAGTGTAAGAACTGCTGTGTTTCGGTTTCAAGGGTGTGATTTCGCTGAAGACATTGGACAGGAGGCAATCCAACTTAGTCCTCAGGCGTAGCAAAACCCATGTGCACCCTCAGATAGGGCTCCCGCCTTAGTAGAGGTTTGATGTGGAAGTACATGGGCTGCAGTGACCACTTAATATTGGGTGGCCTGCATGCTTGTTTGCATTAAAGAAAAATCATTATCTTAAATTCTTAATTTTAATTATTTATTATTGTAAATTTTAATTAAAAATCTGCAACCCATTTGAGGCAATGACATTTGGGGACGTGAGTGTGAAGCATTACTGTTTACATTCCCAATAATTTGAATACCTATAATGTACTGTAAATAAGTTGATCTCTCGGTCTCGAGAGCCATTAAATTACTATTAATTTGCTAACAACTTACTAGACTAATTGCTCAACGTAATGACCCAATCATAGAAAAAGTTTCAACAAATTTAGAAAATGGCGGGTATAGAGTTGTATTTTAAAGATAAGTCAAATTAATCCAATCTACCATTACAAAACATATCTTATAAAACTTTATGTTGTTAACTGCTCAAGCAACATAATTTTATTACAACTCTGAACTTCAGAATCATTTCACCAAATTAGGCCTGCTTGAGGTGATGTTTTATGGTAGAGTTAAAGATCCACTTTATACTGTAGCAGAGACAGGGTACTTTTGTACATAAATTAAAATATATTATCATCTATCCCAATTAACTACGCACCATATTCTTACACTGTGCACATTATAATAAACTATAGTCATAATACAATGTAAAACTCACATTCCAGTTGGAAAATGACAGAAATCTCAATGCATCACTCTTATACATTTCGTCTTCCTCAGTTCCTCTACTTTCTTCTTGCTGGGATTCATTTGCGCGTCGTGTGGGCGATAGAGTAGAGGTAGTTGCAGATTCTAACGTTTCAGGAACGTTGCCTGATAACATAGGATTTGCAACAAACGTACAGTTTATGTCCAGACCCCGATGTCTCCACATAACTTGGTCACCATAATTCCAATCCGATATTTTACCACCACAACTAAAGCACTGCACTTCAGTCCCTTGGCCCGTGTAGAAAAATCCGCCTTTCGCTAGTCTCGTCGGATTCACTGGGGCTGAAGGAGGCCAATTCGTAAAAGTATTCAACCTATTTGATTCTTGATTCATTATGGTAACATTTATTCTGTTAAAACATTAAAATGACGTAAAATTACTTTTTAACAAAAATGTTAACCAATTAACGACCAATCAATATTGCAATTATTTATACAGTTCGTGTTACATGCTGACACTGTTGACAGATAGGGAATTCACCTTTTTGTCTCTTCATTCGACTGACTGGCATTTAACAAGTGACATAAAGAATGTTTACGTACCGTACCAAACAAAATATACGGTGCAACACTTACATACGATCTTTCGGAAAAGAATAAAAATCTAGCTTAAAGAAAGACCGAAATAAACTATTTTAAAACTAAACACAAAACTCTAAATTCGTACAAAATAGCTTTATGCATTAGGCCACCAACGCTCCATAGTACATAAATTATATTGATCTCAATCGCGATTTAAGGATTCTCCCCCTTGTCTAGCATATGAAGAATCTTAGGTTTTCCAACAATGCTGACTCTCATCCCAATCATTTTATACCAGGCACCCAGTGAAGTGGTGAACTTTAGAAGGCCTAGACATGCTAGACAATCCAGAAGTAACGAACAATTAGTGCTAACTCAACTGTAAAATTTCGTGCATACATTGGCAACACCAATCTCTGTCAAATATAATATAGTTAACTATGGTTAACTACTCTGTGTATGAAAACCAAGTAGTACTATATTTGCCACAGAGTACGTTGTATTGTAACTTGTAATACACTGAAAACATTTGATAAGGAAGGTTCAGTTTGTGGTACAGCACCGGTCGGCTACCATCCATTTAGATAGTAAAATAATTGAAATAAAAAAATGTTATTAATTTTGTGCGCATCAATAGTTGCTGTGATATCGTTGATATTCATCCTTATCCATTTGGGTCTGGATAAAAAGATAGTATACCAAGATTTGAAAAATAAACATGTTGTAATTACCGGCGGTTCGAGTGGTATCGGAAAAGCCGCTGCCGTCGAGGCTGTGAGATTAGGAGCAAATGTGACTATTATAGGCAGAGATGTTCAAAAATTAACTACAGCCGTGAATGAGTTTACTGCTTTTCGTTCGGCTGATTCGAATCAAAAAATTCAATACGTTTCATTAGATGTTACTTCTAATTACCAGACCATAGAAGAACGGTTTTCAGCGCTCGAAGCAGAAGTTGGGCCAATATTTATGTTAATAAACTGTGCTGGGATGTGTATATGTGGCCAGTTTGAGACAATGAAGCCTGATCACATAAAACAGATGATTGATTTAAATTACTTTGGCACAGCTTACCCTACAAGATATGTCTTGCCTGGTATGAAAGAGCGCAATGAAGGATTGATAGTACTTGTATCAACAGAGGCTGCTCTATTAGGTAATTATTTGTTGTGTCTGAACTATCTAAGTATAATATCTATCTAAGAGTTCATGCTACACGCGATAATGATGCACTTGTTGGTGTTTTAAATATTTGGACGTACTATTCTAAGTTCTATTCTAACTGAAGTTAAGACGCCAATTGTTTGTTTAATGTATAATTAAATTTTTCAGGTTTTTTAATTGCTTCTTTTTAATAAACAAATATTGTTTTCTGTAGGTATTTATGGGTACAGTGCCTATGGAGCTGCCAAATGGGCAGTCCGAGGGTTGGCTGAATCGATTCTCATGGAACTAGTAGGCACCAATGTGAGTCTAACTTTAGCTTTCCCAGCGGACACTGACACCCCTGGATTTGTGAATGAGGAACTCACTAAACCTAAGGAGACAAAACTTATATCTGGATCCGGTGGGCTGCAGTCGCCTGAGGAAGTTGGGAAGAAAATGATTAGGGATGCTTTAGTAAGTTTTTTTTTCAACCAGCTAAGGTTTAGGTGGCTAAGCCACTAAGTTTAAGCCATCACATTAGAACTAAAGAAATTCCTGTTTTCTTGTATTGGTCCCCTCCCCCCCTCATCAGTGGGGTGATAATAATCTAGTTGAGCCTATATCAGGAGGAATCCATTATTTTTTTAGAATAACAGTACTCTCAATATTTATTCAACCACCAATTTCAATTAAATCTATTAAGCTGTTTGTTTATGTTATGTTTGGTTGTTGTTTGTTTATGCCTAATTGATTAACAAATTCCACTTACTTACACTTTTGTGTATTTTGTAAGATATTCTGTAGGGGTTATAAAGAATGAAAGTATTTAATTAATATCATCTTTCAAGTTCATAACAGAAAATAAAACTTGACCATTTAACTGTAACCCTCTTTTCTACACCCCTATAAATATTTAATTTATCTTAATTATATGTATTTAATTTATTTATTTAATATCTCTATTTAAATTTAAATATGTTTCCAATAACTTTTGTAACTGATACATTTGGCTTTCACACAACCTTTAATTCCAGTAATATTGGTTTACACCCTAAGGAACCTGCTAAGTTTCATATTATTATAGATTCCCTATTATATGTATTATACTCATAAGTATGGCATGAATTTAAAATCAAACATTCTGTATTAGTCAGTGATAGTCTTTAATTTATTTTTATTTATAGTCTTTAAGTAGTAAAATAATTCATATCATTTAATTAATTTTTAAATTTCAGAATGGCAAGACATACTCTGTGTATGGAGCAAGCGGGACCATGCTAACTACTTTATTTTGTGGTTCAATTGAAAGCATTCAACAAGTATTGTTACAATTGTTCTTTATGGGCTTTTTGAGGGCCATCTCTGTAGCAATTATACTATCGTTTCACAAAATTGTGATGAAAGGGCTTAAAGAAAGAAAAATTAATAGTAAAACAAAATAACATTTATTTATTTCAGTAGTCAATTTTTATTAGTCAAATTGTATATTAATACTAGCTAAACCCAGCAACGCTTTGCTGTGCCTCAGTTAAATGTAACATTGTAAATAAAAGTAACTTAACATTCAGTGTAAAATCTACTTATCTCTACTATTTTCTTAAACAGATCATCAAATCGCTTCTCAGGTAATTAAATTCCAACATTTGTTTCAAAATTTCAGATATTTATAGATATTGGATATAATATGCACATCAGTACACACAGTAACAGAAATGCTCTTTTTCCACATCGACGTTAAACTTAGTTTTGACATAATAATAATAAAAATTATGTGTATATTAGAAATTAATTATCAGTCGCTTTAACAGTGAAGGATAACATCGTGAGCAAACCTTCACATCTGCTAGTTGTCCAAAATGTTCTCAAAGGTATGTGAAGGGAGAATTTCATAGTAAGGGTGGGGAGGGGTGGGGTATATCTAAGGTCTATTGATCGTATGAAATTTTGTCTAAGATGCTCAGGCTGAGCTCTCCAGTAACGCAGTAGTAGTTAAAAAAAACAATTGCTTTTATGTTATTGTTACAGAGGCTTATTTTGATTTGTTTAACTTATAAATTTTTTATGTTAACTTTTAAATAATGCATTTTTATAGTTTTCTAAGGAAGCCATAAATGTGGGGGCTAAGCACAACTGTTTAAAATGTTCGCGGTAAAAAATAGAAGGCAATAATAAAGTTTATAATAAATTTATAGTCTTTTATTTTAAGTTAAACATAATTTTCCAAATACAAGACCACGTAAGATCGTCACGTAATACTCATTAGCTGCAATTGTTTATTTTTTGTTACAAACCTGATCTTTCGTAAAAAATTATGTAAAAGAGCATATCACGAATAGCAAATAAGTTAGTAATATTTCACAATAAAAGATAATTATTTTTCTAAAGGATTTTTCAGAATTTTCACAACATACTTAATTGAAAAGTTTAAGGGGACATACTTTATAATCTTTAGCAAGCCATATGGGCCTATCACCGTGTTTACATAATTGAATAATTTCATACGTCTAATATGTCTAATTAATTTAATATAAATTTATCTTTAATATTCAGTGGTGATGATATTTTATAGTGGTAGTCTAACGCAGTTGTCCCACCGACAGCGAGGAAACCGGCTATTTTCTCGCTCTAGAAACGTAGAATAGATATAAATTCCGTGTAAACAAACAAACAAAAAAAGAGATGTATATACAAATAGTTGATCGCTGACTGTTCACACTGCCGGCGAGGACTCGCTTCACTACTTGTCGCTGAGCGACAAGAGCTATGAAACATAACGCTCGCTCAGACATCAGAACTCACAACGAATGAGCAACAAGCGGTCATTTCTCTACAGCGCTAAAAATGGCTTGTAAGGACTGTACGCTTAGCCGCCGCGAGCGAGTGACACGAGTAATAGCTCGTCTCACTTGCACAGTCGCTTATAGCTGAGCTATGTAAATATCGGAACTATGCACTCGCTCCCCGCTGCTCGCCAACTCGTTTCTATTCTAGCTCTACTCGCTACTCGTTCATCGCTTCCGGTGGGACAATTGCCTTATGTCGAAGGCTCACTTGCAGCGGCACCGCCGCTGAGTAGTATTCAGGAGTAGCAACCCATCCACTTCCAACTTCAGATAGAACTTCCGTCCAATTTGAGGCTGGATGTGGAAGTCCATGGACTGACCACTTAATATAAGGTGGCTCGCATACTGATTTGCTATTCTGTTCATTTATAAAACATTCAATCTACATACACTTGTACACGACCAACCTTTTTCCTTTTTTGTTGTGTTCTATAATTGTTTTCTTTATGTTTGAATAACATTCTTTATAAACCTCATCAAGAATTGACTTACAAAAAAGTATTTTTGAAATTTCTGTATCATTTTTGGAAGACCCGTCTTACGTGAATTCTAAATCAGCTTTAATTTATTCGTGAGGATTTTAAGACCTACTTACTAAATATGCGCTTGTACGACCACCGTCATTAAAAATAACAAATACCAACTTTTTTCATATGAACAATAATTAATTCTTAAAGATTATCATATTAATTAATATAATTGTATTTGATATTTAAATAGAAATTGAACATACATTCTGTAGATAGTTTAGCTTGAAACCTCTGCCAACATATCCACCGTCAGATCTGAACCATACCACTATAGGGCCAACGCCATTATCTAAAACCAAAAAACATTGAATTGCAAACATTTACGCATTATTTAATGTGGATAAAATGTAACCGAACCATTAAAGCGGGAAAACAAAATAGTTATATGACCTACATTTTGGAGTTATATGACCGAATAATTGGAGGTACCTAAGTAGGTACATAGAATGTAAGCCGCGTTAAGATAATAATAATTTTCTTGTCATGGATTAGCGTTTAAAATGCTTTTTTATTAGGCTAAGCAGCTCGTTTTGTATCACGCGGTTACCTCAGTGTCTTTGGACCTCTAAGTACCTACCGAAATTAATTTAAAAAGAAGCAATAGAACGCCTGACTTTACTGTGACCTCATTTAAAAATAACAGGCCAATAGGACTACAGGGTATCCTTTGTACCTACCCTACCTGTGACTGGTGCGTTTAGGGAAAAATCTTGAAGTATTGATCCGTCGTTGAGACGTTCACCACAGAGACGTATCGCCGATATGAGCAACCAATCGCTTGGACAATTAAATATTTCCACTCCAGCTTGTCTTGGCGGTATTATTGGTAAACCATCTGAAAATAAATAAATATGGAGAAATAAAGAATAAAACAGATACAGGGAGATATATTTTAGTGGACTGTATTTAATAATTCTTAGCTAAAATAAGTAAGAAGTTTTCGAAAGAATTTCGAAAAAAATCACAGCATCGAAGTAACATTTTAGTAAATACATATACATATTATTAGCTTATAAATCAGCAAACATAAATAAATGGTACTAATGGTATTAAGCTAAAAGAAAGGACAGAAGAGAAGTACCTATATGAGGCTAGTACTAGATAGTATGGAAACCTCATAATATATACAAAAATAAAATTGGAAATTCTTCCTACCGGGTTCATTGTACGGTTGTATCCGATGCCTACCTTATCCAATTCGTCATATAATATATACTAACACTTAGTAAAACCACATCTAGTTTCTTTTATTATAGGTACATAATACGTATTATAACGAAAACATTTACAATTAAGTCAAAATAAAATTTAACTATGATTTCCTGACACCATCTGACAAACTGTACGGAGAAACTAAAATCATGAATCATGAAAATCTTAGATAGTAAATACACACATTAATAAAATTAGTTTAAATTTAAAGGAAAAAATCACTACATAACGCTAACAATATCTATATTTCTAAACTACGAACAAACTATGGTCAAAAAGCGCATATGTTTTGAGGGACCAAAGTTAAGTATATAACGAACTACGAAAATAAATGAACTCGTGTGAAAATTATGCTATTTTATAAAACTACATAAAACAACACATTTTAATAAAATTTAAATCCGGCTCTGGCAATCTCTGACTCGGGCAACGTAAATTTAACCTTTTTTTTCCTATTTTTCCTTAACTACAATGAATTCACCAATAGCTTAAGTATAAATAGGTATAAGGAAAACGCATAGCCCAAAGTACGATTAATAACTCTTTATTTACACAATTAGCTCACTCTATAGTGACAAAATTTACAAATTATAAATTCTTCCTTAAGATTGTTGCCGTGCTAAGAATCGAACCCAGGACCCTCTGACGGCCAGTTCCATCGTTTCATGTGGGTCGTATAGCAGTTTTTTTTAAATACCTGTGTCGTAGTTAGGTATTTGCATTTCCCCAGTATTGGTGTATGTGATGCTGCAAGAAGTAGATGCTCTTTCGATGCACATCGCATAGTTGAGGTTATTCTAAAAAATATGTAATAAGTACTTAGTAAGGCAGTAAGTACAAAGATGTATTATTCTCTTAGCAGATTCGACCTTTCAAATGCGTAAACATGATAATTTAACTTAAACATCGCAAAGGCAGCAGTAGTTTGAATTACGATCCCCCTTAACAAAGGTCCCGGTTTTAAACTTTTGTACCACGTGTACCTACGTACTTATTTTTCAGTGTTATGTATAAGACAACAGATAATGTAATTGAGGTGAAAAAATAATAACCGTCAACCGAAGGTAAACCATTTTTTTTCTAGATTTTAACCACCAGGCTGTCTGAGGTCGTACGTGTTTGTATTACTACTACTGAGGAGTGGAGTATGTAATATTAATAGAATAGCAAACGAGCATGCAGGCCATCTGATGTTAAGTGAACACTGCGGCCCATGGACATCCACACAAACCTCAAAAAGGACGAAAGTCTGAGGTCGTAGGTGGAGGCGTTGCTACTCATGAGGACTACGTTGGGATGCCTCCTGTCCGGTGTCTTCTGCCTAACCGCACCCTTCACCACCGACACACAGCAGTTCTCACACTACTGCTTTACGACAGAAATAGGCACCACCGGTGCCACACACACATATTGCCTCCTGTCTAGTGTTTACTGCCTAACAACCCCGCCGGAAAATGCCAAACTTCTTCTCAAATGATTGTGAAGTTCGCGAATCAACAAAATTGTGATCTGGAATATAGCCCTCTTAGGACTCGTGCGGTGCAGTTGTACAATCAACCGTCTAAGGTGAATGATCACTTTCGACATTCATCATGGCTGTATATTTGTATCGTAATGTTCACGAAATATGTTGTTATCGTTGTTATTGTTCGCTGTATCTTCCTGTTCACACAGGAACGCAGTTCTTTCGTTTTGCCTACTACCGTTTAAAAGCATATTATTATGTGGTCCTTCGCAGTTTCGCACGAGCGTGTGACGGTCGCATCGCATTGATCGTACGAACTTACGATCAATAGGTAAATTCAAATTTTGCCAACCCGTTAACCTAGACAGGGTTAGGTACATATTTATAATTATTGAAATTTTGGCATGCATTATTTTAATTATAGATGGATAATAACAATATTATATCGGCCATCGTAGCTTGCCAGCAGTATTCTCGCAAAAATTAAGGAAATAATAATTTTGTTGCATTCTGTATTCATAGTAAGTTATCATGGTATCATGACGAAATTTCTAATTTATCTAGTGACATACCAAGTAAGAAGGGTATCGGGAAATACCAATGTCAGAATTATCTTGGTAGTTAAACGATTGCAAGTATCCAT
>DWKW01000173.1:0-20317 GCA_018250115.1 Doberes anticus | reverse complement strand
TCAAGATTGAAACCAAATGAATTTCTTCTATATCTTTTGTCCAGACTATCAAAAAATGTCAACACTAAATCCCACATAGTCGGAGATGTCATAAGATACATTAAGCAATACAGGCATTTGCAGTTAAATTGTAGGATACATTTTTAAACACATTTTGTCAGTTTAATAGCATTCAAAACAGTCCACCTGCCAACCGCTATACTATAATCATAGACTGCAGTCAGAGTCCATTAATTGTTTTTGTAGCAGTTTCTTCATCTTCTCTGGCACTGGTACTCCAGAATGAGCTGGTTTCGGCTTACGTTTCCATGTAGGTTTTTTAACACTTTTTGTGACGCTTCCCGGCATTTGAATCATCTTTTCTTTCGTTTTCGGAGTACTAACTTTAGGTACTGTACTAGTTCTCTGTCTTATTTGGCTAGTTGTAACTGTAAAATGATCACATACTTACATCAGATTGTCAAAATGAAATTTTATGTGATGGTCAGCATCAAAAGGTGGTAGAATCGAATGCTGAAGACTCGCCTGTGGCAGTACCACCACAGCATCTATTTCTGCCGTAAAGCAGAAGTGTGAACTCTGTTGTTTCAATTTATAGTGTGTGATTAGGCAGATTATACTGCATAGGAGCTGCTGAACGACTGGTAACAAGGCATCCAATAGGTTGTGATTGATGTCCATTGGCTGCAGCGACCGCTAAACATCAGATGAACTGCACGCTCGTTTACAATTCTTTTAATGAAAAAAATATTAAAATGATAAATTTGTGTATAAGGCAAAAAAAACTTCGTTAAATTCTCTAAGACCGTAAAGCATAGGCTACAACGTAGGCAAAACAATGTAGGAAAGAATGAGGCAACATTTTCCTGGAAGTAGTTAAATGATAGCAGTTTAACAATATTATAATATCCTAGATACCTTTTAGAGGAATTTTTTCAGCCGGTTTCCTTGCTGGCATCGTTTTTTTAACAGTAACGGGGGAGGACCTAGAGTTTGATCTCGAAGTATTCGTCCTGCCTATGACAGTTTTAGCCTTCGGTGTAGCTTTTTGAGTTTCTCGTGGTGCCATTATTCTATTAATTCTCCATCCAGGTATAAAAACAAACAGATAACAACAACAAGCCAAATGACGACGGCAAATAAAACAAACGTCTAGCTATGATTTAAGAACCAACCAAATATTCAAAAATAACGAACACGTACAACCGAACGCTTTATCTACCACAGATTATATTTGTAAATTTTAAAATTTGTATACATTATCTATCATCTATCAAAGACGAGGTAGTGACGTTTCCGAATGTTGAATAGATAAAAAATTAAGTGTATACTATTATGAAATAATAATGGTGGCAATCCTGTACATGCTTATGCGTTTGAGTTTTGGACATCGTTAAGTTTAAATACTCCGAAATGTTTAACAAAATTTATAATAAACATCAAATTAAAGTAAAGTAATACTCCAACTCCTGATTGATTGCCCTATAGCATAATTATACATAAGATACTCGCCCAAATTCTGACAATACACGGTGGGATAGGACAGTAAATATACGGAAAGATGCAGCTACCCGACACTTCTTGGTAAATTGGTGAGATTGATTGATTGATTGATTGGCAGAGAACGTTCGTCACGTATTGGCAAGCTTAAACTTTGATGCTAAGATTAACACAAGAGTGAATGCAGAAAGTCTTTGGACACTGCTGCGAGATAAAAAAAACGGTAGAACGATAAAGTGGCGTTAATTATATTTACAATATTATATCTTGTATGTTCCCTACGTATTTTATGATTTTAACATAGAAATTTTCTGATTGGCTCTAGGGTAAAATTCTATGTACGTCAACAGAATCGGTAATTCTTTAAATAACTCTTATGTGGCGACGGGGTCGCAAGCACTAATACTATAGTTAGACTTTAATCCTGGAATAGCAGTTGAATTACTTTTTCACCTCTCTCATACGGCGACAGGCAAGCGGGCGGTACATAATTGTAAAACAATAGACATTTGGCATTACAAACCAGACACAAAATCGACTTCAACTCTTATTTAATTTACTTAAAAATTAGGAAGTCTAAAAATTAGGAAGTTGATAACAGACTTGAAAAATGTCAACTTGATCTGAATTATAGAGTAAATTATTTGATTTTCATTTAACGTTTGATTGTCAAGTATCTATTCTTGGAATCCCATTTTTTGGTAGCAGAATAAATAACGAGAGTAAGCAACATAATATCTTATATGAATAAAGATATGTTGCTTATTATGATATGAATAAAATTAATTGACCGCTTTATAAAGACATTTGATTTGGATTTGCAATTTAAAGATTAGTCAATTAACTGTATGCAGTTTTATAATAATGAGCATTTTGTAATACTATTTTTCTTTAGCGTAGTTGGAAAAAAGTGACTAGTTATGGCAACAATGTTATCTATTTTCGCGACGTCCATCTTAAATCTTTGATGTGTTCGTGTTGTGTTATTATAAATAATATCAAGGAGATTTTCTACGATTGTTTTAATTCTCGAACAAATATCCGAGATTGATCACGCGAGTTGTGGTAACTTCCGTCTACTGGAAACGTATCCACAGTGGAGTTTATCAAAAGTGACACACTCACAGTTACATTAACGTTTGTTCCACTAAAAAGTTTCACTGTAATACTCTGCTATTGACCTAAGTGCTAACAGGCCAACCTTCAAATGTTTTCATTAGCTTGCCTCTGAAAGATACAGAGGAGGAAGGTGAGCGGCTGAATTTCGTGCGGTTGATATTTTCTGTTGTCAAAACAGATGAATTGTGAAAATGGATAGATTGAATCATTTGCGAGGCGACGCGGGCGCCTCGAGGGACTCCACGGTCGACACATCGTCGTTGCGAAGCGAGGCTTACTTGACAGCGAACGAGAGCTCAAAATATTTTTCTCTGTCAGAAGATTCTAGCTTTGCCGCTTCACCCTCCAAGGAGGCGGGTTGCGAGGGGAGCGACACCTCTGTGGATACCACAGCAGACGCGGAACGTATTATATCCAACTTATCCCCAATACCTAAAAAAAGTGAGTTGGATAGTTTCAAAATTGGGGAACAGATTGAGGCAGCAAATATTCTGTCAGGAGGAGTGAACATCTTCGATGACAATGAGAACTCGTACGACGAAGACGAGCTGGTGATAGATGACGCAGCGCAGGACGGAGATGGGAAGTCAGCTGAGTTGAAACTGGTAAATAGTGAGATTCCATATGAAAAAGCTCCAGATACCAGTTCGGAAGATGCTGAAGCGGCTAGCCCAAGTAAAGACACAGAAGTGGTGTTACAAATTGATGGGAAGAATGTGGATGCAATAGATATTGGGAATGGATTATATTTGTACAGAAAGGATGGGGAAGAGGAACTTGCTGCTGTTCAAATACTGGATGATGATCATCAGCAACCAAACATCAAGTTTTTAAAAGTTCGGTAAGTTTAAAATGAAAAGGTTGGCAACTTTTGAATGTCAATCAAAATAATGTGTAATGAGCCATCTCCAAGGGTTGACTGGTGCAGAATGCCACTGGGCATTAACTTCAATCTTTGTAATCTAATTATTTGAGGCATGGCAATACTTTACACAGAAGCTGTGACTGAAGTTAGAGACTCCTTATCATAAGCATGCACCTTTGATATTTCGAAGTTCTTTCATCATCATCAACCCTTCATATCCCATTTTGGGCACACAAAATAAGAAATCTCAGGCTCACAATATTTACATACACTATTAAAGAAATTGTCCAAAAAATTAGAGATAAATTCTGTGATTTGAACCACAGATTTAAGTAAAACTAAAATTTTAATTGAGTATTGGTTATAATAGACTAATTTTGAAATAAGACACTTTAATACTAAACATGCATTGTCAATTAGAGCACTGAGAAGATCTGTGAAATATTTTGTTACCTACTTAGAATACCAACTTAATATGTGCAATTCTGTGCAAGGTGTGCAAAAATTGGTGACATGTCCAGCATACATTGTTACAGTCTCTTAAAATATAATATTATTCATGATATGATGTGGCATAACTGTGACTTTGAATATCATTATTAAATGAGTGACTATGGAATAACATTCCATAACGCAAAACCACATTGATATGTGGTCAAGAAGTGTACTTAAAAAAAAACATTTATTATTTATTAATGATACAATAACTGATAACAGTCCTGGATTGTCATTCAATTGTCATTCCCTGTTAATAGTATACCAGGAACACAGATCCACATTTTATGATTTGGACCATTTGTAATGGTTTATGAAAATAGTCTTAGTCTTTTCAGTCTTTTAAGATAGTTTTTTCATAACTTTTCCTATTTTAATTATCTCGAATGATCTTCACCAACTGTGATGCAACCTATCACAGTGAGGTTTTCATTAAAAAGAACTTAAATTAGTTGTGTATGACTTGGCGACAGTTCTGCAGTTGACCAGTCTGCAATTCAGAGGGTCCTGGATATGCTTCCCAGTCTGGCAGAAATCTAGACGATGAATTTAGACATCTGTCCCGAGTCTGTGTTTATCCACTGTATCCCCAACACAGCAAATTCTCATGTGGGCTACAAGTATCAGGTGTGACAAATGTGTTTATTATACAGTCTGTCCCCATAAATATTTTACATTCGAATCAGTCATGAAACAAAGGTGAATGAATAAAAAATTTGAAATGACTCCGAAGTAAAATCAAATTCAACCTCAGGTAGAGTTGTGGTCTTATTTGTGGTAGAATGTGAACGTCCACACGGCAATCACATGACAAAAGATTGCCTGAAATGCTCCTTCCACACAATGTACAGCTGTTTATAATGTTTCTTACAGTGAGAACGCCGAGGGAAATCTAGAAGTCTATGAGGAAATAGAAATAGAAGTCCCTAAAGAAGTGGTAAGTAGATTGCAAATTTTTTTGCAAATAATATACAATTTATTCACTTACAAAATTTAGTCATGAGTTTTAGTTCTAGAGTGAGATTGTCGGCATGGATAAATAAAAAAATTATAATGTTTTGTCCATTTGAATACAGTTACATAATAAGTTACAAGGTCACTGTACTTGGTTCTAGACCTGTGTTACAGGTGTGTCGTAGATTAAGTGCAAAAAGGAAGGAAAGTATTAAAAGTCTTGGGTTTCCCAGTATAGATGTAATGCAAATGTTAGTTCCAGACTTGGCGTATCTGTGTACCAAATTTCTATTAAATCTATTCATATGGTAACAAACATAAGATGTATTATCACATGGTAACACATTACCAGGATGAAAAGTATCATATAATATATGTTAATCCAGGGAATGGTCTGTGTGTGCCAAGTTTCATCAAAACATCTTCCTAAACATTTGCAAATTTGTAATATTAACGATATCTGCAATGTTGGCAATATTCGTACCATCGTTTTCTGTTCATGTTGATGTAAATAACATATCTTGATAGGCCTTCATAGTCCGCTCTGATGTCGGATGTAACATATTCATATGTTGCTACTTCTGAGGTCTAAGTTGGTCTAATGCTCCCTGTCCAGTGTCTTCTGCCTAATCACACTCTTCAAACAGATACACTACAGTTCTCACACTGTGGATTTGCTTCAGAAATAGTTGCTGCAGTGGTGCTACTGAAAGCAAGCCTACAACATAAGACCACCAATAAATCATAAATTCTATAAAGTTACATAAATTATATTAATATATATAAGCCATTAAAATAAGATCTTAAGTAATTTTGGATGACATATGAGTGAATCTTTATATATATAATTTTTATGAAGCATATCTTACACTACATACATACAAGATTTAATACATGATACCTAAATACATACCATAAAAAAATTGTCTAGCCAAAAGATGTACAATACAGATTAACAAAATGGCTACACTCACAGCGGCCAGAACAAGTTAATAAGACTAGTAAATAAACAACACAAACTCACAGATAATTTGTCCTATAATATAATTTTCCATTCATACTCCAATAATGGAAATTTCAAATCATCATCAACCTAATATGGTCCCACTACGGGCACAGGTCTCCTCAGGGATGGGGATTTAGGCCACAGTCCATCATGCTGTCCGGGTGCAGATCGACGGAATTGACATGCCTTGCGAAGGATTTTTTCCTTAACCGTTAAAGCGTGTGACTATTAATTTATAATACGAACATAACTTGTAATTATAATACGAAAAATTGAGAATAGTATTTCGAGAGATAGATATATCGTGTCGAGATTCGTGAAATTTCAAATAGTACAGTGTTTGTTGTGAACGTGTTGTTGAAATGAAGTTCAATAAACTCATTTGTTGCGTTGCGCTTTCCTGTACGGTAAGTGCACTGACACACTAGATCGTTTCTATGTAATGTGTTTTGTGTTTTTATTGGTGGTAGACTCTTGTGTGGAGGTCGCCTGCTGCGGTACCACCGTAGCACCTATTTCTGACGTAAAGCACTATGTGAGCACTGCTGTGTTTCTGTTTGAAATGTCTTCCAGAACAGGCATTCCAACTTAATCCTTGGGAGTAGCAACGCACTGTCCTATTTGAGATTGGATGTGGATCCATGGGCTGCAGTGACCAATTAACATCATGTGGCCTGCATGGTCGTATTGCTTCAAGCGATGTTCTCACGAATGGTACAATAATAGCAAAAGATCAATTCAAAATAGAATTTCCATGTAATCTATCATTCTTGCGAATGCTCGACGACGTGTTCGGCGTAACGCTCACGGCACGTAACCATTTGGAGCATTCGTATATGTTGTATTTACTCCTCGTTGAAATGGGCTTTCGGACTCGCTCGTACTTTGTTATAACAATGATGCATTTATTTATTTCTCCTAACATACGGTAACATGAGTTACAATATAAACGTACACATTAATTAAAGTTGTCCACCACGAAAATATAATAGAATAGAATGAAGTAATTTCAAAATGTCGATCATCGTGCTCAATGTTCAGTTCATGGAAGTGAAAATGTGTCACAAATTAGAGAGTCTCTACGTTTTGATACAAGTAAATGCTCTGAAGTGTAATGACCTCAACGCTCGGTTATACCTCGGCATTCGTATCTAACAATATTGAAAGATTTGTCATGAAAATGAATTGACATGTTCAGAGAGATAACTTGTGATTACGGAAATTAAATGTTTAATGTAAAAGGCAGGTGTCGGTTATCTACAACACAGGGAATCCTAGTGTGGGACCAAAGAAATCTCGTGTTGTTATACATTTTTATTATTATTTTATAATATAAAAAGATCTGCCATTTTTTGCTACTCTGAAGGTTTGAGCAAAGTTCCTAAAGTCCTAATAAAAAGTAAAAATAATAAATCCCTATGTATAATTATATCTTTATGAAATCGTATAATTAAAGTTTACTAAATCTGTATTTTATTTCAGCCTACAAAGGAGGGGAAGTCTGTTAAAAACACTTCTCATACTCCTGTCAAAGATGTAAATAAAGTTAATGAACCAGTTTGCAACAAAGTTGCTGAAAAAATATGTCAAACACTACCAAAGGAAATTTCTGCAAATGAAGTAGTCTGCACTGATTTGAATAAAGATCAGTTGGACTCAAAAACAGAAGTGAACTTGAATGGGAAAATGATTAAATTCAGTGAATCTCGGAAGTCTCCTCTAATTGGCACTTTTACTCCCATGACTTATCATTCAACACCAAATAAGGAAGGAATTCCACTCACTAAAACAATGGTAGACCTTCAGTTACATCCTAATAGACATTCCGAAAATGTAAAAAAAACTATTGAAGTTCACACAGATAATTGTAAACAAAGATTGTTAGAAACACCTACTAAAAATATAAAAGATACAAATGAACATAACAAAAGTTCAGATATCATGCCATCTCCAATAGATAAAGGACTAAGTGGTGATTTAACCTTTGATAATCCAGATACGGAAGTCGCAAATGATATGCCGGTTGATAAACCCGATCAAAATCAAGGTCATGAAAGTAATAAACATAACACTAGTGCACAAACTGAGGATAATCCTGAGAAAATTGATATGAATCTGAATGATTCTAAGATTCGTCCAAATTCTTTACAAAACAACCAAAACATACCATTTCCTAATGACAATATAGTAAGTAGTAATGTTAAATTTGATAAGACTGAATTAAATGAGATTGCACCACCAAGCCAATTAGCTGAACCTGTGGCTGGTCCAGAAGCTGATTGCATTTTTGATGTCAAAGACATAACTGTGAAAGATTGTGAACTGGAATGCAATGAAAGAAATTTAAAAGAAAAATGCAATGCCAGTTTTGGCGAAGTTAAAGAAAAGGTTAATGAGGCTTGTTCTGTAATAAGTAATAAGCTGGTCTTATCCAATACATCCAAAATTCAGCTAAATGAAAGGGCCCTAGAAAATGCTAAAGATAACCTCAAAGATTCTAGAAAACCCGAAGGCATTGACGTACAAGATGTTGACATAAAAGATAACAGTAATTTAATAAAAGAAAGGGAAAAAGGAAGTTTAATTGATTCCACTAAAACTGAGAACAAAAATACTCTCAAAGAAGATAAAAGCAATGAAGTTTTAATAACAGAAAATAAAAAGATAAACGATGTGGTTACTCTAAGTAATACTGAGATTCATATAGATAATAAAGATAGCTCTTTAGAATTATTAATGCAGACAAGCATAGACCAAGAAAGAAATAAACTCTTGAAGGAGTTAGAAAGTTTTCAGGATAATGTTGAAGTAAACGATAGCAGTGATTTGAAGCAAACCAAAAAGAGCCCTGTTAAGATACTGGCAAATTTGTCTAATAAAGATAAAGAGGATAAATTTATCAAAGAAAGTCTGCAAGAAATCAAAGTAACTGATCAAGAAAATAAACAGTATTTATCTGAACAGGTAATAATATTTGATGGTTCACTGGAAGATAATGAGGTCGTTAATGATATTAAAATGAACAAATCTTTAAATCAACCTGAACAGATGGTGAAAAACAAACTTATAGATAAGAAAATAACAAATATTCAGTCGGAACTACCACTAGCAATATCGAAAAATCCACAAAAAGATATGAAACACATCAAAGAAACAAAGCAGCCCTATGGTGAAACTAAAAACATTCAAAACGACATTACTAATTTTGATAAGAATACCGACTCTTTGTTGAAGTTGCCAGAAGAACGTGTGAATGTGTTACATAATTCACCTAAACAAACTGGATTAATGACTGTCATTGAATTGAAGCAGCCTGTCAATGATACTAAAATCAATTTGCCTAAAGATGTGGATATTAAAGGTGACACACAGTTCAATCAGTCTGGAAATAAATCTTTACGTATGGCTAATGTTAAGGATGTTAAAGTTAAGACTGACATCGTGACAAAGACCACTGAAAATGAACCCAAAAAGACAGTAGAAGATTTGTGTGAAAGTGTTGTAAAGAAAATCGATGGAGAGTTAAAGCAACCAGATAGCAGCATCGCTTTTAAATCAAATAAAAATGCACCAAAACTTACACCAGATGCTGGTCTTAGCAGGATACAGAAAGATGTAGTAATTACCGAACATAACTCACATAAACTCAAGCTCACTCTTAATTCGCTGCCTGCAAATAAAAAAGGTACAGGCGATATAGTTACCGAGCAAAAAAAAAGGGAATCTAACAAAAACTTACCTGTTCACGAAAAAAAATCTGCAATTCAAAATGTACAAGAGTTGGAAAGAAAAAGAAACGAAACAAAAAAGGAACCTGTGAAAGCCAGCAAGAGCACGATACCCAAACCTATTAATAATAACAAAGCAGCTGTTCCATTTGGCAAGTGGACAGAGGCAAATAGGCAGGAATTTTTAAACAAAATAAAAGAAGTAAAGATACCAATAAATACTTCGAATACAAAACAATTAAAACAACCAAATGATTTAAACAGAAGAGATGTACTACAAAAGATAGACAGTCAAAGGCAATCTACCTTTGCTGCAGCTAAAGCTCAAGAATCAATTATTATGAATAAGAATAAAAAGGAAGAAACAGCATTTGCGAGCAAGTCAAATATTACTCAAAAAGAAAAGGATAAAGATAGTAAAGTGCCACTGCCAGTTGCAAAAACGGAAGAAACAGCTGAAAAATCACAGGTTGAAAATAAGACAGGTCATACTAAGAAAGTAGACAAAGATGTCGCACCAGTACCAGATGTGGCCGTTATTCCTATTGACATGTCGAGCACTGTAGTGAATGCTAAAAAAGATCCAGTTCATCGCAAAGAAATAAACAATCAAGACCTAATTGATAAGACTATTGAGGGTATAATAAATAGAGCAGTAACGGCTAAATTTGGCCAAGATGATCAAAAACAAAACAAAGACATATTAGAAAAGTCAAAAGGTACAACTTCTTACACCCCAGTATCACTAGATGAAATAGAATCGAAAATGAATGAATTGCACGGTATTCCATTTGTAGAAAGACCACCTCATGAACTACCAAAGGTTATTGATCACGAAAGCAAAACAGTGGCACCTGATGTACCATCAGTGAATAAAGCTATTAAAATACCGAAACTGTTAACTATCTCCAATAACCCTCAACAAAAAAGTGAACAAAAAGACAGTAATCCTGTTACTCGAACACTTGAGGAATCTGATGAGGAAATAATAGATCACGAGCCAATAACCGGGGACAGTGAATTGAATGAACTACCTGCACATGCACCAGCAAAAGATCAACTGAAGCAGCAAGAATCTCTTACTATCAAGGATGTACCTTTTAGTACCGATTCTTTAAAAGAACAAATTATTACGGAAAATGATTTCGATAAATTTGCCCGACGAAATTCAATTACGTATGAAAACTGCCTCACTGTCAATTTTGATGGTAAAGAACACCATAATGTTGTTCAAACCGTGGTTGAGAAGGAGGTACCGAAGAAATTGTCAAGGAACGAAATAATGCTGGCGGAATCAAAAGCTAAATCTAATAAACATTTAGCCATACGTCATAATAATTTAACAAGTAAGATTCCAACTTCAGCAAAGATAATAAATGACGAAGACTCGTATAACAAAAATTACCAATCTAAGGTTCAAATTGCATATCAATCTGTGATGACTGCAAAACGTCAACAAGAATGTCCAATAACTATAATTGAAGACAAACCAGTGAAAGTGGTGTTTATGGATTCAAACCATGATCTCGTCACACACCAACTTAATTTGCAAGGTAAAGAGTTATCCCCGCCTAAAAAAGCTACTGCAGAGTGGGATCATTTTACCCAGAGCAATTCTGAATCAATGGATTCAGATATTCTAGATGCTCGCTATGATAGTAAGCCTCAGGATGAAACTAAATTAAAAAGCAAACATCAAAGAAAACAAATTCTAAATCCCGTTGAAGCTCCTGAATTAGAACTTATTGAGCCAAGTGATTTAGGAATTGAAGTTTCACCTAAGAAGAAACGTAAAACTGAAGATAACAAACTTGACAACACTAAAACACTGGTTCCCAAAAAATCTTATCTTCTCAATAGAAATATTACAACGGATGATACACCATCAAACCCTCAAGATTTTGCGAAAAGTGCATTACAAGAACCATCAATGAATCAACAAGATATGTTCGTTAAACATTCAAACGCTAAATCGGCAATTGATAATCTTGTAAAAGCTGCGGAACTACTTGAAACTCAATTTGAAAATAAACATGTATTGTCATCGAGCGAAGAGAACTCTCCGATTCAGCATAATAGCCCTATAAAAAGAGGCCGAGGTCGTCCTAGAAAATATCCCCTTCCCGAGACAGGATCATCAGACGGTAAAAGTTCTAGTCCTGTTAAGACACCAATTCCACAGAAAAAGCCACGACTAATAGATGCTAAGATTCGAAAAACTGATACTGAATCTGAAGGCGACGATGTTGGTAGTGATGGTGAGTTGGTGAGAGAGAATTGGACTATGGGAAAGATCAACGAGAATATTGTTTGCCCAATATGCAATAAATTGTTCCGCTCTGAAAATGTTGTGTTTAAACATGTAAAACATTGCACTGGTCCATCTCCGAGTAGATCTGATTCTGACAAGAGAAGTCCGAGAAGAATGAGACAATCGCAAGATTTAGATTGGAAATCGGAAGACAGTAAATCTGACGGAAGCATGGACATCGACGAGGAATATGAATTAATTAAGCAGACAAAAAAAAAGAAATCTCAAGGTAATACCACTCCAATTAATGATGACAAGACTGACATCATTGTCATAGAGGATACCCCTATCAAAGAAAACTTAGAAAGACGTGAAAAGTCAAAGAACGAGCCAAGTAAAGCTTTAGGAAAAATAAATGTTCAACATAGTGTCAGTAGCCTCGTGTGTGAATTTTGCGGAAAGACATTTAGACAATTGTCGTATTTGGCTAATCACAAATTACAACATAAAAACACTGAACAAGTTCACAAATCGCTTTTCAGTTGTGAAGTTTGTAAGAAAGAATTTAGAAAGCTACATCATTTAGTACAACATCGAATAATTCATAATCCTAATCCAATGAGTTCTAGATCATCCAGAAGAAGCTCTTCAGAGCAAAGTGACGGTAAAACTAAAGATGGTGCTAAGCCGAACGATGACCAAAGTGCAGGCTTTAGATGTGAACCTTGTGACAAGTCTTTCAGAAAACTACATCATCTGGTGGAGCACAGAGAAACTCACGATGAGATGAACAAGAAAGGCAATATAGCGATTATGAGTGCTGTAGATACCACAAAGTTAAACCCCTTGCATAATTGTGATGTTTGCAAAAAGTCATTTAAAAAATTGCAACATTTAATCGAGCATAAGGAGCATCATTTAGATACGAGCTCAGAAAAATCTGACGACAAAAGTGTTAAGAGCTCATTGTCCACGAAAGACATTATACATGAATGTCCTCTGTGCTATATGGTCTTTCCCAACGAGCATTCCTTAAATAAGCACAATATAAATTGTCAAAGGAAAAAGAAGCAATCTGCAGCCAAAAATATCATGAAACTTGGTGAAGCAAATGAGGATGATGGTGTTGATTCTCAGGATGATGAATCTAAAGTTACAGAAACAGACGATGAAAAAGTCACAATTGATGAAGACACAGGTACTGAGGCTTGCATAATTCTTGAAGAAGAAACACCGCTTATCATAGAAAAGGAAGAATCCGTTAAAGAAGTTAGTGAAACAAAAAAACCTTTAGAAGTAGAAGAGAGAAAAGTTGAGATTTGCAAAGAAATAGAACCAGAGAAAACAAAAATTTCACCGGTGAAAACCCAAATAGCCGAAATAACTGAAAAAATTATCAAGAAAGTTGGCGGCGAACGCAAACCGGACAAAGTGCCGTTAAAGTCCAGGAAACATACCATACTGACAACAGCGCCTGAAATAATCACGATACCGGATACGCCAACACCAAAGAAGAAGCTTTCGGTTAAGAATAAAACAGGACCAACAGTAACAAAGAGGCAGAAAACGAGTAGCGTACCATTGCCTTTCACAGATGAAGAGGAAACTGCGCATTCAAGTGACGATGACGAAGTACGATATATGCTGAACCCAGATTTCGTGGATGAGTCGAGAGAAGGGAAACTGTTCATGAAAGTCCGTGCTAAAAAACGTAGCTCGCTGCAAATCGAGCGACCGAACTCCAAAGATTTAGTGAAGAGAAGAATCTCGTTACAACATCCGCCAAAAATACCTCGTCTCAAAACAAAGCCGGTTACCCGCCAGACCGCGAACACAAACGTAGTTGTTAAAAACACAAAAGCTAGCACGATGCCGCCCGATCCAGTGCCTTCTACAGATTCGGACGATAGCGATATTAAATACTCATTCCCTGTGTCTGTGAAAAAGGAAGTTACGCCTAAAAATGTAGAAAAGAAGGTTAAGCGGCAAACGATTGTTGAAAAGCGGAAATCGATAAGTAACACAAAACGGAAATCGATAGGGAAAATTGTTAGCATCAAACATAAAGCTAACCCTTCGCCCGCCAAGCAGATAAAGAAACGTAAGTTTTTTTTTTTTTACTGTCATTATCTAAGTGGAGTTGGCTTCCTGGATTTTGCATTCATGCTAACTGATCGTTTTAGATCATAGACATGTCTGCAGTCAGTAGCATTGTTGATATACTTGTAAAATAAGTTGAGAATTTATAAGAAGGCCTTTTAACTCTATGGGCTATTAAATTCTGTTATTCTGTTGTTCTGTTACTGCAGAAATGACATTTATGTTCATTACAAAAGAACATTGACAATTCCTGAGAGTGCTGCATAATATTTTAATGCAGATTGTACACTCTAAAATATCTGTGGAGCATATACAGGCTTGCCTCGGATAAGTTTTTCCATTTTACAAAATCTGGTATCAAATGGTCATTTTCGGCATTGGTCATTTAAATTCGACTTCAAACTGTTATTTTGATACTTGGAAGCCGATTTGTGGCGGGAATAGGTTCGGCAGTGGCACATACGCAATTCTGATTGTGGAAGAGTTATGTCGAAGGCTCGCCTGCGGCGGCAGCGGTGGTGCCTATTTCTGCCGTATAGCAGCAGTATTAGAACTGCTGTGTTTCGGTTGGAAGGGTGTAGTTAGGAAGACGACACTGGACAAGAGGCAGTCGAACTTAGTTCTTAGGAGTAGCAACCTACTACTTAATATAGGACTTCTGTCCTAATTGAGATTTGATGTGAATGTCCATGAGCTGCAGTGACCACTCATTATCAAGCGGCCTGCATGCCCGTGTTATTCTGTTAACATAAAATAAAAATAAAATCCTCTATGTAACCCCAGCGCCAACGGTAGAGTCTAATGTAGCTATTGTCAACTTCCAGGGACAGCAGAGGCGGGGCACCGCTGCGACTGCGGGCAGCTGTTCAGCAGCGCGGCGCTGCTGGCGCGGCACACCAGCCTCGCGCACACGCCGCCGCGCATCCGCCGCCGCCGCTCGCCGCCGCCGGAACCCGCGCGGAAACAAACCGATAAACCACACGAACCGAGAAAATCAACCAAGAGCGAACCCGCCGGGAGCCCGAAGCCCGGGGTCGCAACGCGAAAATCGAGCGTCAACAGTGACGCCAAAGCGGCCGCCGATGCCAAGGCGGCGAAGGCTACGCCTGTCGCTAAGACGCGGAGGGGCGCCCCCCGCAAGGGAAAGCCCTCTCTCGTGCCGGAGAAGATAAAGAAACGCGCGGACGAGAAGTTTTACAAAAAGTGATGTAATTTTTTATGATGAGGGTAGTTAGCGACGCGTTGTGCTGGCAGCCTAGTATTAGCCGTTGGATATATTTAAATTTCGATCCCAATCACTATCTGTCCCCCGCTACATATTACACTAACATTCAATAGCACGAAAACGTAAATTGGAATCTCAAAAAAAAAAAACTTTTGATTTAATGTATTTGTAATTGTCGATATTAGAGGCTGTTCGCACGATGTATTATGTTGCAAACTTTGATCGTGATATATGCAGAAGGGACTGAATAGATATTTTCCGGGACGCTTTATGAACGGAAACGTTGGTCTAGTTGTAATGTAGGGGAATCGCTAGAGAACAGATGAAATCACGCATCACAAAAGCTCACAATGACGTAACAAACGGACCATGGTATTTAATAGAGTATATTTTTACAAATTTGGCGAGTTTAAAAGGCGTCGTATGTAGCGTATGTGAGCCGAGGCGTCGTTCTTATCTATAATGTACATTGCGAACTTAAATCATAAGTATGTTTTGTCAATTTGTTCTAGAGTTTAGATATATTATATATATATATGTATAAGAGTAATTATTTATTATATTAAGCTACACTTGAGTTCTCCCACTTCTCTTCGGCCACTGGACGTCCTTTAAATTAAGGAAATTAATGCCAGGGCCCGACAGATTGACAATATTCGACAATCGAGTGATGACGTAAGTCTTACAAACTGTTTGGTGATATATTCAAAAAGTTCTAATTCTTAAAAATAAAATTCTTGCATAATTGTATTCGAAGATTTGAAAATCGATGACTTGAAAAATTTTACTTCCGAGACAGTCTTATTCACAGTTGGAAACATTTGAAAAATGATAAGACTTGGGATTCACTTAAACCCTATTGCATAATATGTTATATTTTCCAGTTTTCAAGTCCAGTTAAACTGTGGTTAACAAAGATATCTCGGACAATTTTAAAAATTGTCGAGGTGTCGAGCATTGCGGTTCATTCGAATTACAAAACTTTTTTTTTTTTATAGAAAAATTAAGACATATCCACGATAATTACTCTTTATATTTTGTAAATGATCATATTTAACGCTAAGATTGATAAGTTTTAAAGAATTTCACGAGCTTAAAGAGACCGTTTATTTTGTTACTAATTTGAAATCCGACGTTGCTATAGATGTAAGAGATTCCGTATATAACAGTTTCAATTGCGTACAATGTAATTTCAACCGTTGCGAGCATTAGAGATCGGAATCAGTCATTGTTTTAGAAGTATTCATTTGCGAGAGGAACTCGATTTAGATGAAATTTATTATACACGTAGTATGTAGGTGATAGACCAAATATACTATATTTTAATAAATTTCATTTACACTGCGGTCGCGTTGTAACGTCAACGGTTCGAAGACAGGAGTGCAGTGATGCAGTGAGTTAATAGGTGCAGGTTTTTTAGTGAACTAGGACCAAATTTTATTAATGAAATTCTGTTTGTAATGAATAATATTAATGATAAAGGCGCGTATTCACTAGAAGCTTGTCTGTTTTACGATGGAAGTTATAAGAAATGTTTTCTATATTGTAATGTATGTGTTGATCTGAAATATGAAAACTTCGATTCAATGTGGATTTTCATTGAACTAATCGATGGACTGGTTTTATGTATAATTTTGTGTTACCGTACAAATGCTACCGTAGCGCCCTCATTGGAGATTTTTATATTTCTGGTCGGGTATTCGCATGTTTACTAGTGAATATGCATCTAGATGTATGTTGTTTTTAATTTTAAATGATGTTTATTCTACTCCCGTGACTAACTAATATTATGTTATAAATAAAGAGTAGATTGTCTCGTGAGATTTGTGTTCTAGGAGCATTTAACACGAAAATTTTATAAATGTAGTTTATATCATTATTTTTCATATGATGATGCAATTTTGATTAATGGGTTATAAAATAAAATGTCAAAAAATTCATGCTGTTTGTTTTCTAGTATGGCTGGAATGGTGGTGAAATATTGTTTATTTTGTAAGAATATATCTGTAGTTATAATTTTTGACAATAAATATATTACATAACAAAAATCTAGTACATTTCAAATTCATGTTAACCACAAACACAATAATTCAGTACTACTCTATACAGTCTATCCTCTTTCGCAAATAATGTCTACAATGCTTGGCTCCATCAGCTGAGGATCGACACATCTCAGCTGAGCAGATGACAGTGCATCCTCCAACAATGCGTTCAGCAACCGTTCATCATTGCCCATACACGAAAGCCGCTGCTGCAGAAAGTGGACATCCACTTGCAACTGTTGCAAACCGTGTCTACTGAACGTCCTGAGTCGTACGCACTCCACAAGCGCTTTAAGAGCTACTTTTAGGGCACCATTAGACAGAGCAGCTCTGTCTGCGCCAGCAGGACTGAAGACTTCGATTCTTTCTGAGAAAATTCTGTTAATAGGAGAGAAAGAGGAAGGCGCTCGCGACCATATCGTGCGTCGGCTAGAATCACTGGATGGTTTGAAACTGGTCGGAAATAGCTGTGATGCGGCACTGTCGGCACTTGCTAAGGTCTCCACGACCCTGCGGCAAACAGCTCTTGGCCCACGTGGTTCAGGCGCTCTCAGCCAATCGCGCGCTAGAACAGAAACACGGAGCATTTGTGCTGCTGTTTGACCAATGAAGACCACTTCAGAGTCCAACGCTGACTGCGCAGCTGTTGAAAGATGGACCATCACAGCATTAGTATCTTTGGTCTCCATTGATAGGCCAGGAGCGGCTTCCTCGAGTAGCTTCTCGAGGTGTTTATGAAGGGTTGACACTCCATTCTCTTGCATTTCCAAACATAATTTAGCTAAAATTAAAAGTAATTCAAATGGAATATTATTTGATGTTTGGATACGGGACATCTTTTTTACCATGTCAGAGAGGTTGATAAGTGTTTCTGATATAATAGTCCAGCAGCTGTTTGCCACTGCCTTAGCACACCATGGCTTGAGCCCGAACGACAAGTTTTTCTGTAGGAATGCCATTAAATCTAAAAGAGACGCTTGAATTTTCTGCATCAAATGAACTTGTAATGAATTTAAGATGTCCTTCAAATCAGCAGTTTCTGTACCCTTGCTGGCAAGAGATTGTCTTACTCTCATAAGACTTTCTTTAAACTGAGCTTGAATATTTTGATACTGCATTGTTGCTTTGTGATTTATGCATTGAATGACAATATCAAGAGCTCTATTAGAAATTTTATCACTATAAATAATCTCAGACATTGCTTGTAATTTCCTAAAGAATTTATCCAATCCTCTGATCAATATTTCTGTGCCAGCATTTTCTGGTCGCTTTATAACTTCTTCAAACAGATGGAACACTTGTGACATGACTTTATCTGCAAATTCTGGCAGGTTAACATTATCTTTGTCTTGAAACATATCATGATAACAAGATATAACTATGCCCAGGTCTGCTAGAAGGGTATTATTGCATTTCTCAACCCATTCAAGGATGTCAGTGATTTCAACCATTCCACAAAGGCTGGACAGGTGCTGGTCAAGACGACTTTCAGCACAATTCAGGAAGATATCCTGTAATGAAGCATCTGTCTCCTGCAGTTGCCTGAGGAGGCCTACACTTTCAGCGAGTTCTGAAGCAGAAGTGTCCGGGCTTAGTAGGCGTTCTCTTAAAGTTTTCTTTAATCCGTAGATTATTTCTGAACATTCAGTCTGAATGCTTTGAAAAGATGGCTGATTGCCGTACTTTTGTAGGACGCGTTGAGCATGTGTGTAGTCGTGCACGGCGTCCACGTAGCGGCACTCCTCAATTGCCTTGTTTAGTTGGGTGGGCAGCAAAAACAGGAACTGCAACTTATCCAACAACTGTCGAGTGCCACAGAGCCTGTTTACGTTATTACCGCTTTCTTTTAACGATTCCGATATCTGGGAGCTGAAAGTGGTTATTTTATTAATGTTTTCGCTGAGCTTGTTCATTTCTTCTTGCATTATTTGGAAATCTGAACGCATTTTTCGAACTGTCTCCGTCGCCGATATGAATTTATTGTAGTTTTCGTAGACCAGTGTTTGCATTTCTGATTGTAGGAATTGGCACTGTGTGACCACTTCAGCTTCTTTGTCCATGACTTGTCTCAGATTTGCGCACTTCATTAGACCGTCGAGATACATTTCCGAGTTGAAATTGCTGCCGTCGATGTTAAGAGGATTGTCGTTATTCTTCGCAGACTCCGTCATTTTAATTAGCTACTTATGCTGATTTAAACTTACTGTTGAAGCATTTATATGTAACAAAATTGAACGAAAGTGTACTAATAAAATATTCTTTGTATGTAGCTAAACTAGTATTCGTATAATTTTAATGTAACTTTCTTTTATGCTATTGAATTCAATGTTGTCCTTTTGGCAGAGTACAGAGCGAATGTTATCGTGTGACACTGACATTTTACGTCGTCGTTCTTTTTTTATTTTGATTCTAGGTTTTTAGTTCCCAAGAAATACTTATTTACGTTACTGGTCCGATTCCATCCAGTCAAAAAAGTCAATCACAGAAAACGTAAACGGTTTTACTCAGTTTTAACTAAATGTAATATTATAGTATACTTATATGTATTTAAAATTCTTTTGACCTCAAAAATTATTTTCATTATCATCATTAACCCATTATTGTCCCACCACAGGGCACAGAGCAGAGATGAGAGGGGTAAGGCCGTAGTCCAACACACTGATCAAGTTGGTGTATATACACATACCTTTGAGAACATCATAGAATACTCGTGGGTATACAGGTTTCCTCACAATGTTTCAGTCACCATTGAAGCTAGTTCTATTCATTTTTTGATAATTCGCACACCATTCAGAAACAAATTAATATAATAATTTCGATTCGAACCTCGATCGACCGAAACGAGAGGTCGAGATTATCAACCACTTTTTTTTTTTTCACGTGGGGAAATCCTGGTCATAGATACCTTCTATCGCGGGGGCGATAGAGGGTTATGCCGGACTCCAACCGGCTAAAACCCCACGGTGTTCTTCTCTACGCCAAGTGACGGTGCCACGGGCACGCTTTCGCACTCATCCGCGACCCCGACAGCG